>JANSJX010000866.1:0-15181 GCA_026168455.1 Theocolax elegans | reverse complement strand
AGATTTCAAAAACCTGATTAAAAAATGTTAAATTATCATTCCATATTGAATAATTAGAATACATAGATGCATGTTTCGATCCTTTAAGGGTTAAATCTTGTTCCTCAAATTAGAAAATTAACATTTTCTCACTTCTCCTCTGAGAGAATCCTCTAATTAATTCCAGGTGTCCCGTGACTAAGTCACTCATCTCCTGGTTGCTAGCTCTTAAAGCCTGGTGCTTTAACCGCGCTTTTACCCATCTGCAACAATAAAATAGTAATGAATTACTGTATCGCCTTAATTAAAGTTACCCACTATACGTTGGGAATTATCAAACACCATTAACATTTAGCGCGATCGTGTGAAAATTGACTCAATATTCATAACATTAATTTAATATTCTCAAGGTTAAAAATTCCTCTTCCGATTAGTGTAATTATTTTTATTGTGGATTTTATAATAAGGATAAAGTGAGAGTATATGTTCAGCTACTGTCAAAGGTGCGCCAGGATACAGTGGCTCTTTTGCATGTTTTATGAATAACGCATCATCTTCGTCCATTTCTTCGTCGCTTCCGCTTGATTCGGTAGACTCATCGTTATCATCAGTTTCCGATACGGCGCTAGATTCACTATCGTATGCAGCTGCTCGATCCAGAAATCATTTTCAACGTTGTCATCATCTTCATTTCGGTAGAGTTATTAGTGGATCCTATAAATAAATAATGTATACATAATATAATCAAAAGCATATTCTTAAAGTATCCCATATTAAACTATTGAGTAAATTTTGCATTTCAATAATATTTATTTTTTCATGGGAATTTTTTTTATAAATTTTAATAATTTAAATATAAATAATCATTATTTGCCAAAGCAACATTCACCCATATACAAATAGTTATATTTGTCTGATAACAGGAATGATATTAGGTTAGAAATATTACCTTTATAAAATTATTACTTACTCTACAATTTTGTTCATCTTCCGCATCACTCGGCTCATCATCCGTGAACTCGCTCTGGTTGTAACAACAATAAAGAAAAAATTTGCAACGAAAAAAATAATAAAGGAAAGGCCAGTGTAAAAAGTATATTGGTGAAGCTAGATAAAGGAAAGAAAAAAAAGGAAAAATTTGTAAAAGCAATAATCAGATGGCACTGAAATGGACACACGCATAGAGATTACGACAGAGCAAAAGAAATTGAAGGAAAAACCGGAAAGGAGCATGGAAAATGACGATAATATAACGAAAAAGCGCAGGGAAATCACGAAAGAGCAAATGAAACAGAAAAAAGGACTTGAAGTAAAGAGAAAAGCATTCGAAAAACAAAAGGAAAAACGGTTAAAAGGGACGAAAGGAATTAACAAGAAGAATGAAAAGTACAATAAGGAGAATAATGATAATTACGTGAGCGATAGTCAAGATGAAAAAAAAAATCCTGTCAGTATGGGTGATTTTGAAAATAATAAAGAAAATGACTATGTTAAAAGTATACTCATGTACCTAGGTGAAGGAAAGAAAAAAAACGAAAAATTTGTAGAAAACAAGAAAACAGATGGCACTGAAATAGATATACGAAGAGAGATCCTGACACAGCAAGAGAACTTGAAAGAAAATCCGGAAAAAAGCATGGAAAATGACAATAATATAACGAAAAAGTGCAGGCAAATCAAGAAAGAGCAAATAAAACAGAAAGGACTTGAAGTAAACAAAAAAAAATTCGAAAAACAAAAGGAAAAACGCTTAAAAGGGACGAAAGAGATTAATAAGAAGGAAAAATACAATGAGGAGAATAATGATAATGACGATGATAATAGTCACAGTGAAAAAAATAATCCTGATAGTATACGTAATTTTGAAACTGGAGATGATCGCAGAGGAAATGATAATCATGGTGCACGTGCTGCTCAAAATATTGTTCCAAATGAAGTCGATTTCGATGAGAATAGGGATCACAACCTGGACAATAGTGACAGGGACGAGGATGTCAGCGACGAGGGTGTTGTAGTCAACAGTGATGATGCATCTGAAGAAATTAGAAAATCTTTAGTTTCAAGTAAAGTAGAAAAAGGAAAAGTGAGTATCAAATACATAATGTAACTTAAACTGTTATCTCACATTTAGTAAACTTTTATATCAAAATATTGTTCGATACGCTTCGCTTCGTTCGGGCGGCAAATTGGCGCTTGTGTCACAATCAATTTTATCGCACTTGTATCTAAAATTGCTATTTTAACTTATGTATTTTTTTGACAGGTTAAACTTATTAGTGGCTACAACATACACGTTGATCAAGTAGAACTCCATTATTTAAAGATAACGTGGCGCAGAAAGCCGAAAGAGCTAGTTCGGCGGTTAATGAATTTAATTATAGGGAAACAGGAGTTGAAACGGATGACTCCAACAGGAAAAGCAGGAAGTACGAAAATTCCTGGTTTGGTATACGCAGCGATTTTTCGTCAGTATATTTTATACATTGAATTGTTTTTTTTAAGTTAGTTATAATAATTCATGTTTTCTTTACATTTTTAGGTTATGTCAGCAAGAAGACACCATCCGACGTTGAGAGACTCACTGCTGCACAATATAGACGAGTGCTAACAAATATGTGCAACACGTTGAGAAACCCAAAAAAATATGTTAAGACATGATTGATCTTCTATCTATTTTATGATTTATTAAGTTAAAATGTTTAATGTTGTTTCAATGTTATATTACTAATTTAAATAAATTAATTCTTTAGCACCGCTTTACTATTTTGTAAAAAAAAACAAATATATATACAAATATAAATATGTTCATCTATCCTTAGCTAAATGTGGCGATATATTTGGCTAAAAATCTAAAATAATGACAGACTTATTTAAAAAAAGTAAGTATAGCGAAATATTGGTTTAAAGTCATGCATATTTGCAAGACTTTTATTAAAAAAAAAAAAGTACGGCGGATTGTCTGGTTCAAAGTCTTGCATATTTGCCAGACTTTTATTAAAAAAAAAAGTACGGTGGAATGTCTGGTTTAAAGTCTTGCATATTTGCAAGACTTTTGTTTAAAAAAAAAAAATAAGTACGGCGGAATGTCTGGTTCAAAGTCTTGCACATTTGCCAGACTTTGAAACTGAAAAAATAAAAAGTCTGGCCGAAAGTACGGGAGCGTCTCATTTGCCAGACTTTTGCGATACTTTTGCTAGACTTTTAAAGCCAGACTTCCGCCAGACTTGTACCAGACTTTTTTTTTTACTCGGGTGGTTTCCGCTACTACACAAGGCAAACTGCAACTTATTGCGCAGTGCGCACGAGTTGAATAGTTACGTATTAAAAGCCTCGACCCCCCACCTATTTCAATTTTGTACGTTAGATAGCGTGGCTGATGCTACTCTAGCGCTGCGTGCGGTCCTAAGGTCCCAACTTAGTACAATACAAGCGGTAGTCGGTAGTGTTGCGGGACTACGTGAATCACGAATGCGCCATTTTAATCGACTTCGTTTTCCGGCGACGCTTGACTCTAAACGACATCTCACCGGTCGGCACGAACGCGTTTCTTACAGGTACATCATCACCTCGCTGCAGGTAAGTATGCAGAACTTTGTCTTTCTATTTACAATAGTATGTACATAGTGCGATCGATTGGAAATACGGGTTCTTAATGTATTTCCCGTGCGTAATATGATCGTGTACACGGAAAAAAATGTCTAACCTTTGCAGTACGAAGCGCTCCATACTAATACAGTTAACTCGCACCACCTTCAGTTGTAAGGCTCATACCCCTCTGCGGTATATGGCGCTTACAACCGCGAGTACCTAACAGAGTTATGCTTTCCGCGCAATCTTAAGGAAAGTGCGTATTTTTATAATTTTGTTTTAATTTTTTTTTATAAATATTGAAATCGAAGACAATTCGGGTTGACATTATAAACTATTTGTTTATGCATTATTATTAATTTTAAATATATAAACATTTTTTGCACTTTTTATTTTCAAAGTTAAAAATTGTACTGCATCTAAATCGACCGTATAGTTTAAAATCTTGATGCACTTTGTACGCACAAATTGTTTTAATCGATTTTTACATTGCAAAAAGTATACTAATTTATTATATTTATATACAACTATACAGTTATATTCATCATTTTATTGAAAATTAGCCTTTTTTAATATAATCTAAGTATTTATTTTGTTTCGATTACTAATTTAAAATGTAAGTAATATGTGTATCATACAGATTTCGTCAAATTAATTAAAAGTACTTAACAAAAAATTGCGTATAGCAAAATAAAAAACTTTAAATGCGTACAATGAATGATCGATTTCAAATCAAATAGATTTTTGTCTTTGTCTTTGTTCTTCTTTTTACGTAATCATAAAAATATAATACAATTATTAGAATATATCACACTTATTACGACCTGTCATGTTAATTAAGGTAAGTAATATGGAATTGATAAATAATTTTTCAAAATGCTGCAATAGTTTTTATTTTACAAATCGCATCTTAACATTATAAACTCTTCAGATTCTTTTAAGTGATAAGTACACGGATATAATCGAGGAATCGCATCGACGTTGATTAGTTTAACTTTTTTGGGGATATCACACGATCTTACACTGTAGGCATGGTAATAATTGTTGAAATATATTGTTTCATACGCTTCAGCTTGTACAAGAATATTGTTACTATAAAATTTTTTTTTATTTTTACAAAATTTGGTTCGCCATTTATTATTTTATAAATAAAAACAGTTCCTTCTCTAAATATTTTTCTTCATCCCCCCGCCGAAAGTACGTGCTTCCTGGCCGCATATGAATGCGGGAAGAACGACTTTTGGGGCCGGCCGGAGTCTCGCGCGCTCTGATTGGCTCATAGATTTTCGCGGCCTCGATGCATAGCAACGGCTGTAGCAACGGCCGCAACGTTCACAATATAACATGTACAGTGTTTAACCTCTCAAGTAAACATTGCTAAGTTATTTCAAATTTATTAATCGATTGACTACAAGCACTTATGTTTTCCAAATGTAAATTGTATTTTAATGTTGCCTTATAAAATATCTTGTATAATTGTTTTGTTTAATAAAACGATAGATAGAAAGAGAGAGCGAGAGTATATGTAGAATACTTATATTATTTTATTTAAAGAACATAAAAAAGAGAGAAATTACTTTTTTATTAGTTATGCAGAAATTAATTTTGCACAAATGAATTATTAATAATCTATAAAATTATTTATCCTCTGATGTAAAGCATGGAAAGGATAGACATTGTTTATTTTAAGAGAAATAAAAGAGAAGTTTCCTTTTTATCAGTTTTGTGGATATTAATAAAAACTTTTAATGGAGATTAAGCAAAATATATAAAAGTTTAATTAAAAAAAATACAATGTATTACATGGTAAAAAATACTTGTCGATTATTCCGCTTTGATTCAGTACTTTCTATTGCAGAAACTTTTTACGGAGTTTAAACAAAAAATTATATAAATATTTAATTAAAAATAATCGTTACTTATGTCGATTTGATTTCAGTATTTTCTATTGCAGAAACTTTATGGAGTTGAAGCAAAAAAAAAATATAAATATTTAATTAAAGATACTTGGTGCTTATGTCGATTTTGATTTCAGTATTTTCTATTGCAGAAACTCTATGAAGTTTAAGCAAAATATAAGTAGAAATAGGATGGGAGTAAGAATTAAAGATTTTTTTATCAGATAACATTTTTAAAAGTGTGATTGGAAACCATACTTGCGAATGTTGACACGTTCGTGGAAGGTGTTTTATATAAAATACTGTCTAGAAGCACAAATTCTATGTCGAATATTTAATAATGAATAATAAAATTACTGAAAGTGAAACTTTAATAAATATATAAAAAATTTCTATTGACATCTACAAAATACTTGCCGTTGTATTAGATACACATTTATATAATCTTATACAAAAAATTGGGTTGAAAATTTGAAATTAAAAATACTTGGAGATTAAGTTTTCAAAATTCGTTTTTTCCCCTAGCGGAAATAATCATAGGCGTATAATGTTTATAAATACTTAATAAAAGTTATTAGCTTTTATTAGATTTTCATAACACTTTATAAAGCGCGGAGTTTCAACTCTAGTAATAGTTTAAAAAATTTGGTAATTTTTATAAGATTTTATTAGTTATTTTTAAAAATTTCGTAAATATTTCTAAGCTTTATTAGGTTTTATTAGATTTTTGTATTCGAAAATATCGTGAAAAATGACAAAATGACAGTAATAGTAACTGTTGCATTTTCCTGTATTTAACTGGTTTTAGCTGTTTCTAAGAGATGTATGCAAAAAACAAAAGCTATTAATAAAAGATTGCTATTGGTAAATATTCATAAAAATTCTAAATACTTATTTATTGTATATATTAATGTAAAAAATTTATTAGTAGTTATTAGCTATTTTAAACACGCACATTTCTTTTGCTTTTGAAAAAATCCAAACGCTAAAAAAATTCTAGCTGTCGCGTCCCGACGAAAATTATATTATTATTTTTCGTAAAAAGTACTGCGTAGTTTAGAATAAAAATACGGCGTAGAAGACGAACAAAATAAGGTTGATAAAGAATGATTCTAAGTAAATGCAGTAATATAAAATATAATTTATAAAGCTAAGGAACAGATTATTTTACGAGTGTTTCAAACGAAACAGAGACTGATACGTAGAGTTGAAGATATTATTCAAAGCCAATACGCACATAAGCGGGATCGCCGATAGTGAGATCGAAACGAAGGGTTACGCTAGAGTTTTTTTGTACTGCACTATAAAATCAATGCTCGGAGAAGAACCGGCAATGGGAAACATCGACTAGAAAATTCGAGCATTAGAAGGAAGTAATAAATTAAGCCGTTCTTTGGATAACGTCGCAGTAATAAAAGGGGGACAGCAAATTCTCCGAATTAACTACGAAGCGATACAGAAAATGCATGGGATTCGAAAATTTTTAACTACGCACATCTAACGGTCCAATCGGGTGCAAGCACAGAAAATCGAGAACTACTTACACAATTTCCATATAAGGCAAAGTGTAAGACAAGGAAGAAGTGTAAGACAAGGAGAGATGCATAGATTTTAGGGTATATAAAGAGGACCCAGAACAGACACAGCCACTCCTAAATTTTCATCTAAAGCTTTCGCAAGGCGAAGCTCTGCTGGACAACTCTTTGATTTTTATCCGAGGGCGTGGCTCTGCTACTTGAACTTTAAGTAATACGTATTAAAAATCACAAGAGGAGTCGAGACGTATCATCGACATCTACAAGCCATAGTCGAGGAACTACGACTTCGACATCTGGAAATCGTCGAGCTCCAACAACATACACATCTAACGTCGACGCCCGCAGGTCTAGCAGGACATTATACGGCAATCTGACACCGCTACCCACGTTCAAGGCGGACCTTCGTTCCTCACCGAATATACACACATATATATATATATATACATCTAACACATGTTTCTGGGACGATTCTGAATGCGGATCTACAGCATCTCGGATTTTTTGCAGTTTCCGGGACATCCCAGAAAACTAATAGGTCTAACACTGGTTTCTGGGACGTCCAAGAAAAGGTTAAAGACTTTTCTGGGATACTAGAAGTAAACTTTCCAAATTCGGGGATCTCCCAGAAAAGAAAATGTCAGTTTCTGGGATACCAGTAACGTCATTTAATAAGTTTCTGGGATACCAGTAAATTATTTTAAAAAGTTTCTGGGATACGGGTAAAGCATTTTAATAAGTTTCTGGGGATACCAGAAAAATAACTTGATAATTCTGGGATTTAATAAGGATGATTTTATTTTTCTATAAATTCTGTTTTGTTTTAGACAATAAAGTTAAAATTACAATTATCCGAGACTTACTGAAAATATTTATTAGCAAATAATGAAAACTAGTCATTTTGACCCCGATGCTCACGCTCCCTCGGTTGAATTTAAAGTATTACTATTACTGTTAACTATTTAAATTCAACTTTTATATACAAGCTATTTGACGATCGCAATATAAAAAAAAATTTTTTGGTTTACGGCCCAATTTCAAAGCGTGAATTTAAATTTGATCGCGGTTTTATCGATATTGTGTGCATAACATTCCGTATTTCGAAAGCTTTGTTCTATATGTGTACAACTTTTAGTTATCACCAATTAAGTACACGATTTTAGTCAACGCGCGATAGTATCTGATGCCAGGAAGCAGCTTAGATTGTACAGTGTACAGAGTTAGAATCGCTTCGTGGATCTCATCCTAAAGATTTACATTTGTCTTACCTGACCCATCAAAATTTTTCTTTCAGGGAACTAAATCGATGAAAGTCGTGTAGAATAGACCGACTAGCATTTTTTATAAATTAAGTAAACAATTTTAAACATTTCGTATCATTTCTACGTAAAATGAATGCACTATGTTTAAGACTTCCAAATAATGAAATTATATTAAGTATATCAGTCGCTTGAGTGAGTTTTAATGTTGGCATTTTGCAAAAATTTTGAATACTGTTAGAGAAATTTGATCTTTTTTTTATAAGTAATTCTGTTATTTTAGTCCTATTGCAAAAGCTCTTTTGAGAGCTCGTCCAATATTGAAGTCGGAAAGCTACTTATACTTTTGAAGTAGTAAATATAATAAATTTCTGATTCTGTGGAGTCAGTTTGTAAGTGATACAACAGCCTAAATGAGTTATAAAATCAGGATTTCAAAACATTTTAGACCTATTTTTAATTTTTAGAAACCTTAGAAATTTCACATGAATTGTCATATTTCTTACGTGAGTCACGTCTTCCATTAATCAAGGAGATACGCATGATCATGGTGTAATTCGTGCTCTATTATTAATTTATTCAATCACTATATTTATTATAAACTTTGCAATTATTTATAGTTTAATCAGACGTAAACTTGAGTATCATATTTTACCGAGTACAAATTTATTCTAATGTCAGTTTGATCCGCTCCCTATACATACACTATATATTCTTATAGAACCAAACATTTACTTATTATGCACAAAAGTCAACTTATTTATCATTTTATTGATTAGTAATGCCATACATGATGCCAAATAAACATTTGTTTAACAATAACAAAAAACAAGAAATGTTATTATAAACTATTTTAAACGATTTTAGACGAATTAACTCGACAGAAAACTTGCACAAACCTTTAACTCTAATTTTTTAGGCACTGGACAAAATTCCTACTGCTAATCCCTTTTTTGCAAAGAGCTGTTTGTTCTGCACAGTAGCTCATGTTTTTGTGAATACAGTTAAACTCAATTTTGATTAGATATTTTTGTGTATTCTACATTAGATTTTTTATTCTTAAAAAGCAAATAAGAAGTGCAAATTAATAAATACGAATTTACTACTTAAGAAAAACAAACTATTAAGATTATAATTTCTTTTCTGGTGATTACAAATAAGATTTGTAAGTTTATAGATTTTAGAACTAAAGATCGCAAAATATACGAATTCCAGAGTCTTAACGCATACAACTTAGAAAGTTTTTTGAACACCTTATTGAACATTTTTGTTTTTTTATTTGTATTTTAGCGAAAAATTGCTGAAAACTCAAATATAAGTTAAATATTTTTATCATTTTCAGAAAAATTCAATGTTCTATTTTTTTAATTTAGAGGCATCATTTGTTAATTTGTTAAACAAAACTGTTTTATTTTAATGAAATTACACAAATATAAATTCTTTCATTTTTCTTTACTGAAAATTGGTACAATAAGACGAAAAATTTTTGCCCATAATAAATTAAAATTGTATAGTACCATTTTCCGTATACTGGAAAAGAGCATTGTAAACTGGTGGCAGAATACGCTTTTGTCCGATAAATCTGTTTTGATATAATCAGTCTCTTTTTGTGGCTAAAATATATCATTTATTACTGCAGCTATTTAGATTGTGAAATTTCTAAATTCTAAATTGTTGAGATAGAAATATATACAACATTTAAAAAAATTCCAATTACTCAAAAATTTTAGGCAAGTTTCACATTTTCTTAACCTAATAAATTAGACTTTAGAAATATTACAATCTACGTAGTTTCAGAAATAAATGACATGTTTTAGCTACAAAAAGAAAGTGATTAAATCTAAATTGGTTCAACGGTTAAGAGGATAGAAGGATCAAATTTGTATTCATTTAAAACAAAGTCTTTTAATTTTTATCATTCTAAATACCTCTAACCTAAATAACAAAATAATATTTATTTATAAAATTTGTAGTTCAAATTCTTTCTTCCAATTTTCAGTGTATAACTCACTTATAGAATTTTGCAAACTTTCAACGATTTTAATTTTTGTTTAGTAACGTTTTTTTAATTTGATAAACAAAACCATATCCTATTCTAATTAACTAATATCATAATGTAATAAAACCAAATTTATACTTTTTTTGTTCATCACACTTTAGGGATCAATTCTAAATTAACGAAAAAAAAATTTGCTGAAGTTTTTAGCAGCGCTAGGTAATATTCCCATCATTAATAAGTCTGAATGTGTCCATCGCTTCGCTATTAAATTGCTGTATGTATGAGATTTACTTACTGGCTACTGGGTAGAAATTATCATACACCTAGTCCACCTTTTAACCATATTTTCTTACTGGTGCCAGCTCCGCAACTTACATTATCAATACCCTTGCTACAACAGTAGTCAGCTTTGATGCATGTACATCTCGGTAATAACGTTATTGTGATATTGTATAGCTAAGAAAAATTACAAGAGTAAATCTGAATATTTCCATCCTTTCGCAATTTGGCTGCTATATATATGATATTTCCTTACTGCCTACTGGGTAGATATTATCATACACCTAGACGAACATATAACAATGCAGTTAAGCGAGGATAAATTACGTGTGTGGATCTGAATCTGTACATACTTTTGCAATTATATTGCTGCATGTATGAGATTTACTTCGTATCTACTCGGTAAAAATTATCATACACTTAGTCGACCTTTTAACAATATTTTCTTACTGGTGCCAGCTCCGCATCTTACATTATCAATACCCTTGCTACATGAGAAGTCAGCTTTGATTCATGTACATCTCATTTACAACGTCATATTGATAATGTTAAGTGAAGGAAAATTACAAGAGTACATCTGAATATTTCCACCTTTTCTCAATTTAGCTGCTACATGTATGATATTTACTTACTGCCTGTTGGGTAGAGTTTATCATACACTTAGACGAACATATAACAATACAGATAAGCGAGGATAGATTACGAGTTTGGATTTGAATCTGTGCATCCTTTCGCAATTAAATTGCTGTATTTATGAGATTTACTTAGTGCTACTCGGTAGAAATTATCATACACGTACTCTAATTTTTAACCATACTTTCTTACTGGTGCCAGCTCCGTATCTTACAGTATCAATACCCTTGCTACATCAGTAGTCAGCTTTGATGCATGTACATCTCGGTCAAAACGTTATAGTGATATTGTGTAGCTAAGAAAAATTACAAGAGTAGATCTTAATATTTCCATCTTTTCGCAATTTAGCTGCTACATGTATGATATTTACTTACTGTCTACTGCGTAGAGTTTATCATACACCTAGATGAACTTATGACATTACAGTTAAGCCAATAGAAGATATTAGAGTAAGTCTGAATGTGTCCATCGCTTCGCTATTAAATTGCTGTATGTATGAGATTCACTTACTGGCTACTGGGTAGAAATTATCATACACCTAGTCCACCTTTTAACCATATTTTCTTACTGGTGTTATCTCCGCAACTTACATTATCAATACCCTTGCTACAACAGTAGTCAGCTTTGATGCATGTACATCTCGGTAATAACGTTATTGTGATATTGTATAGCTAAGAAAAATTACAAGAGTAAATCTGAATATTTCCATCCTTTCGCAATTTGGCTGCTATATGTATGATATTTCCTTACTGCCTACTGGGTAGATATTATCATACACCTAGACGAACATATAACAATGCAGTTAAGCGAGGATAAATTACCGTGTGTGGATCTGAATCTGTGCATACTTTTGCAATTATATTGCTGCATGTATGAGATTTACTTCGTATCTACTCGGTAAAAATTATCATACACTTAGTCGACCTTTTAACAATATTTTCTACTGGTGCCAGCTCCGCATCTTACATTATCAATACCCTTGCTACATCAGTAGTCAGCTTTGATGCATGTACATATCGGTCGCAATGTTATAGTGATATTGTTAAGTGAAGGAAAATTACAAGAGTACATCTGAATATTTCCACCTTTTCTCAATTAGCTGCTACATGTATGATATTTACTTACTGCCTGTTGGGTAGAGTTTATCATACACTTAGACGAACATATAACAATACAGATAAGCGAGGATAAATTACGGAGAGTAGATCTGAATGTGTCCAACCTTTCGCAATTATACTGCTGTATGTATGAGATTTACTTACTGGCTACTGGGTAGAAATTATCATACACCTAGTCCATCTGTTAACCATATTTTCTTACTGGTGCCAGCTCCGCACCTTACATTATCAATACCCTTGCTACAACAGTAGTCAGCTTGATGCATGTACATCTCGGTAATAACGTTATTGTGATATTGTATAGCTAAGAAAAATTACAAGAGTAAATCTGAATATTTCTATCCTTTCGCAATTTGGCTGCTATATGTATGATATTTCCTTACTGTCTACTGGGTAGAGATTATCATACACCTAGACGAACATATAACAATGCAGTTAAGCGAGGATAAATTACGTGTGTGGATCTGCATCTGTGCATACTTTTGCAATTATATTGCTGCATGTATGAGATTTACTTCGTATCTAATCGGTAAAAATTATCATACACTTAGTCGACCTTTTAACAATATTTTCTTACTGGTGCCAGCTCCGCATCTTACATTATCAATACCCTGGCTACATCAGTAGTCAGCTTTGATGCATGTACATATCGGTCGCAATGTTATAGTGATATTGTTAAGTGAAGGAAAATTACAAGAGTACATCTGAATATTTCCACCTTTTCTCAATTAGCTGCTACATGTATGATATTACTTACTGCCTGTTGGGTAGAGTTTATCATACACTTAGACGAACATATAACAATACAGATAAGCGAGGATAAATTACGAGTTTGGATTTGAATCTGTGCATCCTTCGCAATTAAATTGCTGTATTTATGAGATTCACTTAGTGATACTCGTAGGAAATTATCATACACGTACTCTAATTTTTAACACTACTTTCTTACTGGTGCCAGCTCCGTATCTACAGTATCAATAACCCTTGCTACATCAGTAGTCAGCTTTGATGCATGTACCATCTCGGTCAAAACGTTATAGTGATATTGTGTAGCTAAGAAAAATTACAAGAGTAGATCTTAATATTTCCCATCTTTTCGCAATTTAGCTGCCTACACGTATGATATTTACTTACTGTCTACTGCGTAGAGTTAATCATACACCTAGATGAACTTATGACATTACAGTTAAGCCAATACAAGATATTAGAGTAAGTCTTCCATGTGTCCATCGCTTCGCTATTAAATTGCTGTATGTATGAGAGTTACTTACTGGCTACTGGGTAGAAATTATCATACACCTAGTCCACCTTTTAACCATTTTTTCTTACTGGTGCCAGCTCCGCAAACTTACATTATCAATACCCTTGCTACATCAGTAGTCAGCTTTGATGCATTAAATCGGTCGCAATGTTATAGTGATATTGTTAAGTGAAGGAAAATTACAAGAGCTACATCTGAATATTCCACTTTTCTCAATTTAGCTGTACAGTATGATATACTACTGCCTGTGGGTTAGATATTATCATACACTCGAAAACCAACATAACAATGCAGTTAAGCGAGGATAAATTAGTGTGTGGATCTGAATCTGTGCATCCTTTCGCAATATATTGCTGCATGTATGAGATTTACTTCGTACACTCGGTAAAAATTATCATACACTAGCCATCTTTTAACCATACATTTTTACTGGTGCCAGCTCCGCATATCTTACAGTATCAATACCCTTGTACATTAGCAGTCAGCTGTGATGCATGTAATATCTCGGTCTTCAAACGTTATAGTGATATTGGTGTAGCTAAGAAAAATACAAGAGTAGGTCTGGAATATTTCCATCTTTTCGCAATTAGCTGCTACATGTTGATATTTACTTACTGCCGTGGAAGAGTTACATACACTTAGACGAACTATAACATACAGATAAGCGAGGATAAATTACGAGAGTAGATCTGAATGTGTCCAACCTTCGCAATTATACTGCTGTATGTAGGAGATTTACTTACTGGCTACGGGGTAGAAATTATCATACACCTAGTCCATCTTTTAACCATATTTTCTTACTGGTGCCATCTCCGCAACTTACATAACAGTAGTCAGTCAGCTTTGAGCATGTATATGCGGTAATAACGTTATTGTGATATTGTGTAGCTAAGAAAAATACAAGAGTAAATCTGAATATTTCCATCCTTTCGCAATTTGGCTCTGCTATATTGTATGATTTCCTTACTGTCTACTGGGTAGAGATTATCAGACACCTAGACGAACATATAACAATGCAGTTAAGCGAGGATAAATTACTTGTGTGGATCTGAATCTGTGCATACTTTTGCAATTATATTGGCATGTATGAGATTTATTCGTATCTATCGGTAAAAATTATCAACACTTAGTCGACCTTTTAACAATATTTTCGTATGGTGCCAGCTCCGCATCTTACATTATCAATACCCTTGCTACATCAGCAGTCAGCTTTGATGCATGTACATCTCGGTCAAAACGTTATAGTGATTGTGTAGCTAAGAAAAATTACAAGAGTAGGTCTGAATATTTCCATCTTTTCGCAATTTAGCTGCTACATGTATGATATTTAATTACTGTCTACTGCGTAGAGTTTATCATACACCTAGATGAACATATAACAATACAGATAAGCGAGGATAAATTACGAGAGTAGATCTGAATGTGTCCAACCTTTCGCAATTATACTGCTGTATGTATGAGATTTACTTACTGGCTACTGGGTAGAAATTATCATACACCTAGTCCATCTTTTACCATATTTTCTTACTGGTGCCATCTCCGCAACTTACATTATCAATACCCTTGCTACAACAGTAGTCAGCTTTGATGCATGTACATCTCGGTATAACGTTATTGTGATATTGTGTAGCT
>JANSJX010000865.1:2500-15239 GCA_026168455.1 Theocolax elegans | reverse complement strand
ACAGTACAGAAAAATTTCAAAGTTTGATACAATGTGATGTACACATCTAACTATCCTGGTGCATTTTGTTCATCAGTCTTGATTTCCTTTCTCTCGACCTGCAGAAAGTGAGATTGTTCTACTACGCACATAAGCTCAACTTTGGTCGAGAGGTTGATGAACAAAATTCGCTGCTTCAACAATGGAAAAGAGTAGCTGATATAGTCATCTCTACACCAAAAAGCTCGATTGGCCTACTTGACCCCGAGGTGTCGTTGACGTTTTTCGCGTAAAGCACAATAGTACCAAAAATGGAATAAAAAAAAGGAGAAAGCAAGATATTGAAAATATAAAGAGGAAGAGGGAAGAGTGGATAACTGCACCAGCTCTTCGTTAAATTTACATGCTACGTTGCTCGCAGGACTGGTAAAATGACTTTAAATTATTGTATTCGATGACGTACTTGACAGATCACAAAGTAAGAAAAGAAATTGAAGTGGATTAATATAACGTACAGATAAAGTTGATTAAATATCCACTTTATTTTGTATAATTGTATAACTAATAAATATTTATTAATTATATTAATTGAAATATTGTTGAAAATTACATCTCCTCGATCTCTTGAATATTGTACATATAATAATATGCAGTGAACACTTGAATTGTTCTTCTTGTTTAATTATTAATTATACACTACACGATATGTAATTGCTCCAAGTGGCGTTTTAGGGATAGAGTACTTACTGTTAAATAAAACTATTTTGCATATAAATTACAATATTATTTAGTAAGGGATTGACAAGCTGTAAAAATAACAATTTTTACTTACTGTAAACTTTTAAGTATATATAGCTTTAAAATAATCGAAAAAACTTATATTAGTAAATATCTATTTTCAAGTATTATTAACCATTTATAGTAATTTTAAACAGTTATAAACTTTTTACTCGTCCAAGATTCATTCGTTTAAGATAATCGAAACAACTTAAATCAGTACATAACCATATTTAAGTATTTTTAAGTATTTATAACTATTTATAATAGTTTAAAACAATTATAAACTTTTTCACTGATTCAAAATTCATTCGTTTAAGATAATCGAAAAAACTTATATTAATAAAATATTATTTTCAAGTATTTATAACCAATTGTAATAGTTTAAAACGGTTATAAACTTTTTTAACAGTCCAAAATTCGACCTTTATGAGCAGTTACGAACAGTTATAAACTTTTTCTAATTTTTATTATAGAAAATCATTTCCGCCTGGGAAGTAAAAGATGGATAATTTTGTATTTTTTTATAATTAATTATTATTAATTATAATTAATTTTTTTATCCGTACCCGTTATAATTATTGATAACATAATTAATTGTAACGTATTAAAAGAAATTATCGTCAGCGATATCGACACTCTTAACAAATTTGCCAATTCAAATAAGAATTTTATACTTTATGTTAATATACGAAGTTTGAATGCTAATTTCAATAAATTGGAAATTTTGATTAATCGTCTTGAAATTAAACCATTTATGGTCATTTGCGTAGAAACTTGGTCACTTCAATATTATAAATATTTTAGTTTAAAAGGTTACAAAATTTATTATAACAATAGTCAAATTAATAGAGCAGATGGAGTTGTTGTTTATATGGCTGAAGATATAACTGAGAATACAGACATTATTCAAATAGATAATTTAAGAATGTTGAATACAAACATAACCTCTAATCATAAAAAAACCATCGAAATCACTTCTTTATATAGATCGCATGATATTCATAAAGTAGAATTCTTAATGAGTATAAAAGAACTATTAAAATTAAAGAAAAATGTTGCTAATCATATTATTGTTGGAGATTTCAATATAGATATCTCTAGTCATGATAACATTAGTCAGGAATTTTTAAATAATTTTCTTGAATATGGGTACATACCATGTTTTCAAACTGGAACAAGATTAGCAAATACTAACACAATGGGTTAATGTTGTAACAGTTTGGTTGCCGCGCGGATGTTTATTTTAATATCACGGCTGCTCAGCGGTACGGTTAAACTTACCGTATTTAAATAAACATATTTTTCCCGCGATGCGGCGACGGTTACCTGT
The DNA here is from genome assembly GCA_026168455.1 of Theocolax elegans. NCBI lineage: Eukaryota > Metazoa > Arthropoda > Insecta > Hymenoptera > Cerocephalidae > Theocolax > Theocolax elegans. The sequence goes on along the minus strand of JANSJX010000865.1, from coordinate 13,150 downwards.
CCGCTCTACCAAATCTGTTAAGTGTTAGTCTGAAACCGAGTTACTGTTTCAGATAACAACCAGGTAAAATTCAAATCTGAAATTGACCGCGAAACAGGGATATCGCGTCGAGCACTTGTCAACCAGAAATATACGAGCTCTTAGGATTACGGAAGGAATCGTACGTGGGTTAAATTCAATTAATCGCACACCGGATTGAATTCTAATAATAATATGAATTTATTGAAATAAAGATAAAGAAAGATAACAAATAAAATATCTGATTGTCGCCGAGGTCTACGCTTTGAATTACAAGTCGGTAAACGGCCGACTTGTAGAGAGAGGGGAAGAAAATATCGCGAACTAAAATAATATATCCAGTCAACGGGACTGGTATAAAGCAACACGATAAAGTGCGAATAAAAACACGATCGCGTGAAGTGGTACCACTTACTTTGTACGCTGCTGTAGTCGTTGGTAAACAACGACCAGCCGATCGGTTGCTTTCTCTCTCTCTCACTCTCGCTGCGGTGTCGGACGGATTGTTCGCTCGCCCGTGCACCGGGGTTGTGTGGCTGCAGGCAGATGCACGGTGTTGCACCACTCACTGCAAATGCAGGATCGGCCTGCAGTCGAAACGCACACACAAAACGCACGACAAATCACGGCACGGCGAAGCTGAACACGGGACGCGGGGGGATCACACCTGTCACGTAAGAAGGTGGCTATCACTCTCTACAGTGCGCGCGAATCTCCCCCTTACCTCTCTAATGAGGTGCGTGCGCGAATCTTTCGCGCGCGAAGTTGATCCCGCCCGTGTAGCTACGACGAACCGAGCCGAGCCGAATCTCGCCGGCTCGAACCGATGCGAACATTATGATACTGTTCGCTCGTGTTGCTCGAATTCGTCAAACGGTGAGGTAAACAGTACCTTACCGTTACAATGTATAGATAACTTCTTTATTAAAAATAGTAATGTAAATGTTAAGGCGGTTAAATTAACTGATTCATTTACGGATCACTTTCCATTATTTTTATCAATAAAAAATATAAAACATAGTGGGAACTATAAAATGCGATCAAAAATTTGTTATGATAAACTTAATCAAATTGCTAAAAAACTTAATTGGAATCAGATATTATTAATGAAAGATCCATCATTGGCAATTAATTGTTTGATTGATAATATAAAGGAATGTATTAATAGTGCAACATTTAGAATTAATAATAAAAAATCAGATAAATTGAAACCAAGAAAATCTTGGATTATTAAAGGAATTATTGTTTCATGTAATAGAAAAGAAATGCTTTATAGAATTTGGATGATGGATGTAAATAATTTTGATAACAGGATGGAATACAAAAATTATGATAAAGTGCTAAACAGAGTAATTAAAGATGCAAAAATTAAATATGAATATGATGTGATTAAAAAAGCTATTAATAAACCAAAAAATTTATGGAATATTGTAAATCAAAAACTAGGTAAAAATACTAAAAAACAAGAGAAAATTACTGCTATCCTTGATAAATATAAAAATAGAATAACGAATACAGAGGATATTGCTAATGTTATGAATAATTACTTTACTGACATTGGTATTGAATTGAGAAATAAAATTCTTGAAATTGATAGTGTCGATATCCGGTTGCCTGATTTCAATAACAAAACTATATTTATGATTCCGACAGATCCGATAGAAGTTTATAATATAATAAATGATTTTGAAACAAAAAATGGTGGTTCGGATAAAATCGACACTAGAACATTGAAGTCACTAATTAAATATATTTTGGATCCATTAGTTCACATTTTTAATTTATGCATAGAAAAATCTGTTTGGCCTGAATCACTTAAAAACGCAATGATTATACCAATTCATAAAAATGGTAGTAAGAAGAAAATTGAAAATTATAGACCAATTTCACTAATTTCTAATTTAGCAAAAATTTTAGAAAAGATAATATATATAAGGATCTGTAAATTTTTCAAAGAGTGTAACATATTCTCAGAGAATCAATTTGGATTTATACAAAATAGAGGCACTAATGATGCCCTACAGAAAATAACCAATAAAATTTATAATAACTTGGACAACAGTAAACCTTTGGCTATAGCATTTCTAGACTTGGCGAAGGCTTTTGATACGGTAGATCATAACATATTACTGAATAAACTTTACAATTATGGAATTAGAGGTAATGCACATAAATTAATGTTTTCATATCTTACTAATAGACAGCAGATAGTAAGAATTGATGATACTGTTAGTCATAATAATATTGTTAAAACAGGCGTTCCTCAAGGAACTATACTTGGACCTTTGCTTTTTATAATATATGTAAACGACATGTTAAAAGAAAATATAATCTCATATGCAGATGATACAGCATTAATTGTTACCGAAGATACTTGGGAAAAAGTTAAAAATAAGATGAATATTGAATTAAACTGGATTGCAAATTGGTTAGCCTTAAACAAGTTATCTTTAAATATAGAAAAGTAAACTTATATTACATTTGGAAATTATATAGATAGCGTTCCAGATTATGAAAATGATAATTATGATATCCAAATTAATAACAATAAGCTAAAAAGAGTGAAAAATACCAAATATCTAGGCTTAATATTTGATTATAGAATGAATTGGTCTTTACATATAGAATATTTAGTTAATAAAACTAAGTACCTAATTTTCATTTTTCATAAACTTGCAAATTATATGAATATAATAACACTTAAAATCTTATATTATATTAAAGTGGATCGACTCTTGGTCTCCGGTTCTCCGGTTCTCCGGTTTTTTAAAAATTCATTTTTATAGTTTCAAAGTTTTATTTTAATTGGACATTACACTTTTGGGCCTTACATTTTTTGGACCATACATTTTTTGGACCTTACATTTTTGGGCCTTATAAATTTTGGGCCTTACATTATTGGCAACGGAATTGTAAAGTTTTATTTTAATTGGACTTTACAATTTTAGGCCTTACATTTTGAGCCTTACATTTTTGTCCTCATAAATTTTGGGCCTTACATTTTTGGGCCTTATAAATTTGGACCTTACATTTTTGGGCCTTATAAATTTTGGGTCTTACATTTTTGGGTCTTACATTTTTGGATCTTATAAATTTTGGGCCTTACGTTTTTGGGCCTTATAAATTTTGGGCCTTATAGTTTTTTTAAACAAATAGATATCAACTACTATGTCGATATTATTACCAGAAAATTATCTTAATAACAATAATTAAAATAACATTTGATTACGTAATTAAAATTAATAAAATTTCAACACTGGAACATACAATAAATCAAATTAATTTTTATTGTTTATTTTACAAACTTATTTTTGCAAAAATTTCAAATTACAATTATTATGTTATTAAATTAAATTACAATTATTATGTTACAATTGTACTCTATTCACTTGTATATTTCATAAGATATATTTTTTTCAATATATCGTTTTTATTGTTTATATAATTTATAAATTCAGCAAGTATTCATCGAAATCATCTTTAACAGAAAAATTAAATTATATCATTAAATATTAAATGTATAATTAATTAAACATTAGATAAAATATTCAAATAAATATTACTGTTTTTAAAATGCCATTTAGAAGATTTCCCGATAAGGACAAAGAAATAAATAATATTTTTTAAAGAATTCTTTTTAAATTCTATTTTTTCAAAGAATTTAAAAAGAATTCTTTACAATAACTTATAAATATAACGAATGTCCGGTATATTGTAATGCTTTAAGTATTAATAAAGAATTCTTTAAATTCGAATGAAATTTTACGATTGGTATATCCCATTAAAGAAATATTAAAGAAGTGAAAAAGAAATCATTTATTACAAAAAAATAATTAAATATTTGAAAAGTATTCTTTTATACTTCTAAAAGTCATTCCTCATAAAAACAACCCAAAGATTCTCAAAGAACTCTTTTTCAATTCTTTTTTGAGTTTTCTTTATGCGGATTGTAACGTCGTTTTAAACCGTTAAGAAAGAATTCTTTTTGATTTCTTTTATAAATCACTCTCTGAATTTTGAAGAGTGAAATTTCAATTTTTCTATTTTTTTCTATTTTATTTAGCATTTTAAACATTTGAATTTATTAAATATATATTTTCTGAAATTAAATAGAATATACATTAAATAACGAAAAAAATCTGCACCGGACGTCGGGATTCGAACCTGGGACCCTCTGCGTCAAAGTCGGAAACCTTACCGCTTGCGCCATCAACACGTTTTTACATTTTACTTCGAATCGTCCTTATTTGTTACACCCCGATTGAATAATTCCGGAACTTTATTAATATTCAATGCATTATTCCGTTATTAATACCAATAAACTAATGATTTAGTCGGTTTGTAAGTAAAGTAAGCACATTCCTGTCGATTCAGATTTGTCAAATACTTTAATTAGTTGTATAAAAGTACAATAATAGGCAACTTAACCTATAATTGAGAATCAGAAAAATTCCATAAAGTTTACTATACTGCAAAGTAATTTTAGATAGAATGCTATAACCATTTATTGAAAGTCATATATTAATAATTGGTGCAAGTGTGCATAAGTAATTTATTAGAATATTTCACTATAAAGTGACATAATAAATTTATTACATAACAATCAATAAACGAATATTTAAATATATTCAATAATATATAACCTATAAAGACAAAAAAAAGAATTGAAAAAGAACTCTTTTTCAATATTTTTATGGCGTTTATATGGCGTACTTTAATTAAAAGAATATTAGTTTTTAACTTTTTTTTAATTCAAAAAGACTACTTTATAAATACTTATAACTATTTATAAAGAATGCTTTATAAATATTTATTACAATTTAAAAAGAATACTTTTTATATAATTTTATAATAATTTTAAATAATAATTAAATAATAATTTTATATATATTATTCAAATTTTGGATCATAAAGAATACTTTACAGATACTTATTTAATACTTATAGAATTATTTATCGCGGACATTCGTTAATTCTTAAAGAATTCTTTTTTTCAAAAGTGCGCTTATCGGGTTATATCCAATATGCATATTGCCACATATTATTGATATTATATATGTTATATCTGTAACAAAAACATTTTTATTATTAATTATAAATAAATTGACAAAGTCAAAACTTTACCTTTTAACTTAATCATTAAGAAATACTATTGCATTTTTGATTATTTCGATAGTCTTAATAAACTAATCAGGATACTGAAATAAAAAAAGACTTATTATATTTCAAACAATGATAATTTAAAATGAAAATAAGATAATTTTATAATATACCTTGTGACTTTAATCGCATGGAATGCCATTAGGAATATAATATTTTATTGATATAATATTAATTGGAATGCTGCTGCCGTTTGTTATTTTTATTCAGCGCTGCATTCATTGGAATGCTGCTGCCCTTTGTTTTTTTTATTCAGCGCTGTATTTATTGGAATTATGAGTGTCAAACTACTAGCAAAGAATTTGTGCAAATATTGGATGGAAAGTTTGGCCCTCTTTGTATAAAGATTGGCCCAGATTGTTTAAATGTTGGCCCATTTACAGAAAAGATTATTACAACATATTATTATTGCAATATTAAATATTATCAACACAATTAAGTGCGCCTTAATTTAAGAAATTGCATGTGAAAAACAATTTTTTACTGGTTGAAAAATTTATTCCATAATCAATAGAAAATGTTCCTAAATTGGCCAAAAGTGGGCTAAAGTTTGCCAAAACTGGAAAAATGTTCCAAATATTTCAATGTTGGATAAACATCGGCCCACTTTTGGCGCAAGTTGGCCCACTTTTAGCATACTTTGGAGCATTTTCATCGAAAATGTATTTCCACTAGGGTATGTATAATATTAGTGTTTATAAAATATTAAATTTATATTACCTATATTTCATTCATTACATTGAAGCTACTTTCTTATAAACACTGTTTTCTAATAATTTATATTTTATTTTTTTCAGCTTTACAAAAAAATATTAATAAAAAATTTAAAATAATCGTTTAGAAAAATAAAAAAAATTATAATTATTATTAAACAATTGAAACAAATTATTAATATTATTTTTATAATTGTGAATCATTTTGTAAAATAAACCATTTTTATAATGGATTTGACGGAAATAAAAATATTAGTTGTAAAAACGATTGAACCATATAGCGACGATGCTTCTATGTTAAATGATGAACACATATTAGAATTTAATAACATCCTTAAATCATGTACACCATTCAATATGCAAACAACTCTTTTAGTTCAAAAACAATATAATATTGACTCAGTTCAAATGAATAATGAATACATTCAATTGTTATTTTCTGGAAAATATGAAAAAGGTCATTGGATTTGTATGTATTACAATAATAGAACGATACACATTTATGATAGTTTAAATGCTAAATATTTGCAAAATGAACATAAAGTATACATCAATAGATTATTTCCAGATAGTCAACAATTAAAAATTGTTTTTGAAACAGTGCAATTTCAAACCAATAGTTATGATTGTGGAATTTTCGCGATAGCTTTTGCTGTCTCTATTGTATTTAATTTATGCCCATGCAGTTTAAACTATGATATTTCCCAAATGCGTTCACATTTACTAAAAATATACGAAACACGTAGTATTACGATGTTTCCAATTTTACAAAATATAAACTATAATATTTCAACAATACCAATCAAAAGATACATGATTCATATTTGTTGTATTGATGAAAAAAAATTGAATTTCAATGTAGCAGAAATAAAAATAATAGAATAAAATTTTCAACAGAAATTTAATTCTGAACAACAAACAATAATGAATTTATATAATAAAGATAAAATCATTTCCGTTGATTCTATTACCCCAATGGAAATAGACTATGAAATACCATCTTATAGTTCATTTTATCAAAAAAATAAAAATAAACAATTTAATGATATAGAAATAAAACAGCTAAAAATAAAACAGCAAACTATGATAAAAAGGCAAACAATTAGCTGTATCGATATAAAAAATGAACGAGAAAAAGAAGCGTTGCATAAAAAAGAAGCTTATATGAGGAGTAAAGATAGTAATGACGGCAAAATAGAAGAAAAAAAATAAAGAGAAAACAGCAAACCATGATGAAAAGACAAAAATAAATAGTGACGAAATAAAAAATGAACGAGAAAAAGAAGCATTACGAAAAAAGAAGCTTATGTAAATAATAAAAATAGCAACGACGGCAAAATAGAAGAAAAAAAAATAAAGAGAAAACAGCAAACCATGATGAAAAGACAAAAAATGAATGGTGACGAAATAAAAAATGAACGAGAAAAAGAAGCATTACGAAAAAAAGAAGCTTATGTAAAAAGTAAAAATAGTAATGACGGCAAAATAGAAGAAAAAAAAATAAAGAGAAAACAGCAAACCATGATGAAAAGACAAAAAATAAATAGTGACGAAATAAAAAATGAACGAGAAAAAGAAGCATTACAAAAACAACATATTTATTATAATGAAAATACTGATCAATGTAAAAAAAATGAAAAGAAAAAATTAAATGGAAAAATATTAAACGAAAGTAGAAAAAATGATATCGATAAATTAGTATAAAACCATTTACAAAATAATTTAAAAAGACGCATATGTATGAAAAATGACAAAGACATGGAAATACCAATCATAATTGCTTAAAAAATTAAAAATTCATGAAGGAAAATTTTTTAACGTATATGATAAACCAATTAATACTAAAAAAGGTATAAATTGTAAGATGTAAAATTAGTAAGTAAATCCAAAATAATAGGTCGAATAGCAAATGTAGATTTTGATGAAAAAATAATTATTGAAAACAATTTAGGTTATATGTCTGAAACTTGTAAACATTGTAATACTAAACATTTTGTTTTTGAATATACACTAGGTAAAGAATTTTCTAATTGTTGTCACAAAGGAAACATAGACTTACCGAAAATGCCTCCCTATCCGGAAGAATTAAAGCAATTAGCTACAGGAATATCGGAAGATAGTATTAATTTTCGCAAAAATATTCGGCTATATAATAATGCGTTAGCTTTTGCAAGCTTTGGAGCTAATTTTGATAAGTTATCTGGTAGTGGACCACAAATTCTTAGAATATGTGGTCAAATATATCACAATGTTTTTGCTTTACATCCAAATGAAAATGAAGCTCGAAAATATGGGCAATTGTATGTTCTAGATAATGAATTAGCTGCAGCTGAAAGAAAAAGTTTTAAAAATAATTTAAATACAAAATTAGAATTGTCAAGTAAATTAGATAGCTTAATTAGAAATGTTAATCCTTATGCTAAAGCTTATAAAATGATGTATAAGGTAGAAAAAGAAAAATTAGAATATTAGAAGAAAAATTAGATAAAAATATATATATAATGAAGCTACTTGTAATGAAGTTGCAATGGTATTTGTAGGAAAAAATGGTCTGCCTACTTCAGAGCGGGATATAGTTATATATTCAAAATATGACAATCCAATTAGTATTCCTTTAATAAGTAAACACACTGATCCAATGACATACCCACTTATTTATCCAAATGGAGGATATGGATGGATGCCTAATATGAAATGCAAATATAAGAAAAACAATATTTCATGTTTGCAATTTTATAATTACAGACTTTCTATGAGAAATGGATTTAATCCATACCTTAATATGGGAAAAGTTTCTCAACAGTTTACAATTGATGCATTTGTAAAAGTTGAACAATCAAGATTATATTTTGTAAAGAAAAACCAAGATATTTTAAGAAGCGATTATTATAAAGGCGTAATGGATTATTTACACAAGAAAAAAGAATCTGAAAATATAAAAATTGGAAAAATGTTTATTTTGCCATCAAATTTTGTTGGAAGTTCAAGATTCCTAAAACAAAATTACATTGACTCAATGAGTATAATAAATCGTTACGGAAAACCTGACTTATTTATAACAATGACATGTAATCCAAACTGAAAAGAAATAACTGAACATTTAAAAAAATATGAAACTGTAATTGATAGACCAGATTTAGTATTTAAGGTATTTCATCAAAAAATAAAAGAATTTAAAGAATTGGTAATAAGTAGATTACGTATATTTCTGCAATTGAAAGTACTCAAATCAAAAACACGTTTCAAAAAGGTGTCAAAACCCGCAAGTATATGTGTTATTCTAATCAAACTTTGAAAATTGTTATCTGATAAATAAAATTGTTATCTGTCTGATAAATTTTAAAGTATAAGATAAAAATATCTTTGATTCTAATTCCCATATTTTCTCTACTTATTTATATTTTTATTACACCTTTTCTATATCTAACTTATATTCCATAATATTTTTCTGCAATTGAAAGTATTCAATTCGAAAACACCTTCCATGAAGGTGTCAAAACCCGCAAGTATTGTGCTATTCTAATCAAACTTTGAAAATTGTTATCTGATAAATAAATTCTGCAATTCAATCTGACATTGTTATCTGATAAATAAATAATTTTAATTTCTAACTACCTTATTTTATCTATTTCTTTGAATTTTAATGAAACATTTTTATAAATATTACGAAAATTTCGTATAAAAAATTTCTGCAATTGAAAGAATCGAAATCAAACTGAAATCGACAAGTATTTTGAATCGTACCATAAATTTATATTTTATATAAACATTTTTATATATATTACTTAAACTTCGTAAAAAGTTTCTGCAATTGAAAGCACTGAAATCAAACTGTAATCGACAAGTATTTTGAACCATGCAAAAATTTCTACCAATCTGAATACAGATTTATTTATATGAAAAGTATCTTACACTATTATTTTTCATTTCTGGCCCTCACATGTTTTACAGTAATAAATAAATAATATTCTAATGATATTAATTTGTGCAAAATTAATTTCTGCAATACTAATAAAATGGACATTTCTTTTTATTCTTTTAAATAATAAAATAATACTTGCACCACCGTTGGTTAAACGCTTCATATATGTGTTAATTCTGCCTTACTAATGTATTCCTTTACATTTATGAAAGTATACAATACCGTGAAGAAACTGCAATGAGTAATAATATATAAATATTGCAATACTATCTGGCAATTTTAATATCCTACATCACCAATGATAAAATAGACATCATTATTTTTATCTAATAAGTTCCTAAAAGAGGCCTGCGATGGCTTGGTCGGTAGGGCGACGGACTCGTAATCTGGAGGTCCCAGGTTTGATTCCCGGCCCCGGCCGATTGATACAAGCACCACTAGCGACTGTATTTTCAACAAGTGCTTTCTTCACCAAGACATCGTATGACCTCCGTCGCTGATTAGCAAGTTTTTCTTAGTAGTTATGTAAATAATTATTATTTCACTTAACTAAGGATATACAATCTACATGATTTTACCAATTAATTAATTAATTAATAAGATAAAAGCTAAGATGTATGTAATTATTTATAAAATGTAACATCAGTTAATATAGTCAGAATTAACACTGTAACGAATCAATGTAATATTTGATTATATTACATTGCTCGTTACATTCTCTCTCTCTGTCTAGCCTATGTACTAATCATTATACAGCTGTTACAGGTCGGCGTTCGACGATTTTCGGCGATTATCGCGGACCTTCGTTAAGGGAAAAGAGTAGGGAGAGAGAGAGAG
>JANSJX010000864.1:0-15250 GCA_026168455.1 Theocolax elegans | reverse complement strand
CTTTTAAAATATATATTTCTACGGACTTATGTTGCCCAATTTTCAAAAAGATAAGTTTTAGGTGAATGTTATGTACGTATACGTACATAACATTCACTATTTTTCTATTATTATCAACTTTTATATTTAATACATTGTTATTAATTTTTTTTTCAGAAAAAGAAAAACATAAGTCTGTAAACATATTTTCCATGAACATTTTAAGACTTATTAGACATTAAAAGATGCATTCAGTGCTTCAAAATCCTGCGGCAACTGCAAAAATTGATCAATTTCTTAATATCATTATAAGTTTAATAACCAGGATTAAAATACATAATAAACATTTTTTATATTGATAAATAAAAGTATATATATTATTATGTAAAAAAAAATAAATTTGTAAGAAATTAAAAAAAAAAATTTATTCTAATAATAATTGTTTATTTATTTAAAACATTTAACCCAGGCTTGACCCCTTAAATGAATCCGTATACGTGAAATAAATAAGTTCAGCACATATCCGAACTCCCTCATTCCAAATTTCTTTCTGTGTAGCATTAAGAATAGACTGAGAAATGATTGATCATGAAAGTTAAGCAGCATTGACCGCGGTTAATAAGTGGATGGGTGAATAACTGAAAAGTGTGTAATACTTTTTTTATTTATTTTATGTTTTTTTGACAATTTTATTTGTTTTTACCTAATTTTCTTAGAGAATTATTTAAAAGAGTGAATAGTACGCAGTAGTCGAGCTCGAATTCTTAAAATTTCGTCATAAGATATCGAGAGACCTAATCGATTCAAAACAGTAATATTTTTTACTTTTCACCAGTATTATAGACAATAAACCTACTAAAATATGCTGAGGTATCTTCTTTACACCATGATTTTTAATATAATACACTATTTGGAGTAAACATTTTATTCTTAATAATGGCTTGTTTTGTATTAGATTTACCAGAATTAATATAATCTTTTTCTTTCAATATTTCCGCCTCGTTTACATCAAAAAATTAGATAAGAATAATAACATAGATTTTGGTATATTTAATTTTTCATATGCTAATCTTAAATCAGTTTCATATCGCAATATTTATTATGCAAATCAAAGTCTATTTCTTTTAAAGATTCCTTTAGTATTTTAGCGCATTTAGCGATACAATCTTCGTTATAAGATTTCTTCAATTGCTTCTTTAATATTAGATCTGTGAAAAAGCTGCGACTTATATTTTTGCCTAGGGTATACAAAACATATTTTTTCACCAAAATGTTCTATTAAAAATGATTTTATTTTTCCATTCCGCACAGTAAAATCTGGACCATATTTATTTGTAATTAAATTCGAAATATCTATTAATGAAAATATTTCACCAAGGAACATTCTAGACTCTATTGACTTTATAATAACATGAATAGCGGTATTAATTTCTAATGACTTACTATTTAATCTATTAGCATTTCACTTACATTCGACTCTAAAGAGGCATTGAAATTATCATTTTCATTTTCTTTTTTGACATCTTGAATAATTTTGTTCATAAAAACGTATGCATGCAGCATGATATTGTAATTTGGATACTAAAAAGATTGTACAGTACTTAATGTCGCAGTTCTGGTAAAATCCTCGTCTTGAAAAAATCTAGTGGCCTTAAATAAGTTTTCTGCTCTCTCTTCTTCTGTTAGTACATGGAGAGTAAGATTTTTTTTATTACTTGACTTTCCACAAATTACACAACTTTTTTGTTTAATCGATCACTTGATCTTAATGTTACTTTATTCTTTTCTAAAGTAAGAGTTTCAACATTCGTCGTGTTAACGTGATTTTCATTTCCAGCATTATTTTTCGAAATAAAATTTTTTAAATATGACTTGTGTGTATAAATTTCATGTAAAATTTTTGTAAGATTTTAATACAATAAAAATAAAATTTTAGAATGAATGTAAATCATATTATTATAGAAATAAACAATCATTTAATAGTTAAGTAATTTTCTATAATTTTGATTAAATTAAGTAAATTGTAGTGCAATCACTTACCTTCAGGTAATAATAAATTTAACCGATGAAAACACTGTCGCGACGCAAACTGGCTGCATGTTTTAAACGCTTTTCTGCCATTTTCAGTACTATGTGTCGCTGCATTCCTTCTTATTTGACAAATTATACATAAATCTCTATTAAATAAACTATTTTCTTTTGATTGACTCATATAGTTAATACATTATTTTACAATATTCTTGATTAAAGATGACGTGTGAATGAGCGAAATGAATTATATCTACATACCGCGACACTTGTTTCATCATGTTCATAAGTTTATTTACAAGTTAAAACAAATGAATGTAGCGAAGTGCGCATGCGCATCTATTTCTGGCACGAATTTTTTGAACTTAATCAATACGTTCAAAAACAATGTTTCTTAATTTTTTAATTTTTATTCAATTTAATATAATATTCAATAAATAAATAAACTATATTATAATTGTATTATAATTATAATTTAGAATTATAATACTAAATAATAAATATTCAACTACGATGGAAATGTTGTAGTAATTTCAAAATCAGTAAAAACTATAATGCAATTTAACTGTGAATCTATTATTATTTTATTTTATTTTTTTTTTTTGTGGGAAACTGGAGAAATCTTACATAAGACGACGACGAGGGTCCGCACTCGTCGCCAGTGCCGGATTCTTACCGGCTAAAACTCCAAACCCAACGCTTTCACCTGCCCAGCCCGGAACTGTTTTTCACATTACTTCAAGCTGGGAGGCGTGTCTGTGACATGCGTCATTCGTTTCTTATTCTATCTTCCACGTTGAGACTGCCACTTATCGTGAAGCGGCCTTTCTGGCGGTATCGAGCGCGCGCCTAAAGGTGGCACAGGCTCCGGACCCCGCCACGTGAGACACTCCCTCAGCATCCTTTGATGGACAAAGAAAGCATTTGGGAGCGCTCTTGCAATTCTTAAGGTTGTGTCCAGGCTCCCCGCACTTGTAGCACGACGAGGACCTGTCCACTCTCTCACACTTGCTTTTCGTGTGGCCGAAGTCTAGGCACCGATAGCACCTCTCGACCAAGACTCGATCCCAAACGCGACAGCTTACGAAGAAGACGCAGAGATGCCGCATCGACTTCAGCTTGTCAGCGCTCTCGTGATCCAGCTTCACGATGGCTCTATTCTGTTAACTGCGGTTTAGGCCCAAAACCGTCACCTCTTGGCCCTCAGGCGAAGAAGTAAGCACTTTATTTAGGGCTGCCACCACTTCGTCCCTCGTTGTGAGAGCGTCCAGGTCTCTGATCTCAAGGGTAACCCTTCGATCTCGGACTTTAACTTCTCCCATTCCTTGGGTAGCAGTACGCACTTTCTCCGCGAATACTGCCACATCGGTTTTTTTTGCCTAGCCGAAGCAGGACGTCCCCCCGCTCTGTGGGCCGCACACTCAGAACCTGCGCGCCACTGTCGTCCGGATTCACTTCCTTTCGAAGCTTCCCCAGAACTTCAGCAAACGTTCGGTCCATCGCGATTGTGACCACCAGGGTGGATACCGGCGCCTTCTGGCGCTTTCTCCTGCCAAGAGGCGCCTGTCCCGACTTAACCGTTGGCTTCTTCTTTTCCACCACAGGCTTGGACTTGGATTGCTCCTTGTCCTTACCAGGTGGTGGCACCTCCTTGCGAGGTTTCTTCTTCTTACGGCTTTTAGAGGCCTCGGGTGGGCTTTGAGGGCCCTCCCTACTCCTCTTTTGAGCCTGTATCTTAGCTGTAGCCGCGATGACGGCTTTAGCAATGATGCCTCTTCTCTTAGGCCGCCGACGATTCTCGTGGCCAACTCGATAATCCTCGACTTGGCACTTGTAATCATCGACTGCTAAAGACATCTTCTTCGTTTTCCCGTAGAGCTCTTGTACAAGAGCGTCTACGGTTTTCAGCCCTGTTTTGACGACCATGGAAATGTTAGGCTGCTTTGCACAAGCTGCCAACATTGCCTGAAGTTCTTTTTTCAGATGGTCGTAAGTGGAGTTGATCTCCTCCTGCGCCTTCTCCACCTTCTTGTATTCCTTACGGAACACTTCTATCTCCTCTTGAGATTCTCTGCTATAGGCAGAGATGCCGCTGATGGCGCTACCAATGCTGGTAACGCTGTCGCTTCGTAACCTGCTTGCAGAAGGAAGACTCAGCATCTGGGATAGCGGCTGCCGTTGGGGGTTTTCTTTCGAGGACCCCGCCTCTGACGTGATGTTAGAACTAAGCGGTTTGTGGCCTCCCCCAAAATCCATAAGGCCAGCGCCGGCCACCGGGGCTTTCACCCGATCGGAACCGACGACGGGATTCACTCCTAGTTTGGAGTTGCCCGCTTGGGGTAGTATGTTTTCATCTCGCTTGCTCATACTTCTGGTTGTACTGTTTGGTCCACGGAGGCTATTTTTTTTCACCTCTACCCTTCACGCAAGCGTGACGAGTTTTCCCCCCATCCGCCACCCGGGGGACGCGCCGCATACGGGGACAGGACACCCCCGCGCGGGAGAATCTATTATTACTGTTTTTACTTTTGTTACTATTAATAATAATGATAATAATAATAATAATAATAATAATAATAATAATAATAATAATAATAATAATAATCCGCGCGGGGTGTCCTGTCCCCGTATGTGGCGCGTCCCCCGGGTGGCGGATGGGGGAATGCTCGTTCACTCTAGCGTGAAGGGTAGTGGTGAAATCAAATAATCTCCGTGGACCAAACAGTACAACGAGAAGTATGAGCAAGCGAGATGAAAACATACTACCCCAAGCGGGCAACTCCAAACTAGGAGTGAATCCCGTCGTCGGTTCCGATCGGGTGAAAGCCCCGGTGGCCGGCGCTGGCCTCATGGATTTTGGGGGAGGCCACAAACCGCTTAGTTCTAACATCACGTCAGAGGCGGGGTCCTCGAAAGAAAACCCCAACGGCAGCCGCTATCCCAGATGCTGAGTCTTCCTTCTGCAAGCAGGTTACGAAGCGACAGCGTTACCAGCATTGGTAGCGCCATCAGCGGCATCTCTGCCTATAGCAGAGAATCTCAAGAGGAGATAGAAGTGTTCCGTAAGGAATACGAGAAGGTGGAGAAGGCGCAGGAGGAGATCGACTCCACTTACGACCATCTGAAAAAAGAACTTCAGGCAATGTTGGCAGCTTGTGCAAAGCAGCCGAACATTTCCATGGTTGTCAAAACAGGGTTGAAAACCGTAGACGCTCTTGTATAAGAACTCTACGGGAAAACGAAGAAGATGTCTTTAGCAGTCGATGATTACAAGTGCCAAGTCGAGGATTATCGAGTTGGCCACGAGAATCGTCGGCGGCCTAAGAGAAGAGGCATCATTGCTAAAGCCGTCATCGCGGCTACAGCCAAGATACAGGCTCAAAAGAGGAGTAGGGAGGGCCCTCAAAGCCCACCCGAGGCCTCTAAAACCCGTAAGAAGAAGAAACCTTGCAAGGAGGTGCCACCACCTGGTAAGGACAAGGAGCAATCCAAGTCCAAGCCTGTGGTGGAAAAGAAGAAGCCGACGGTTAAGTCGGGACAGGCGCCTCTTGACAGGAGAAAGCGCCAGAAGGCGCCGGTATCCACCCTGGTGGTCACAATCGCGAGGAACCGAACGTTTGCTGAAGTTCTGGGGAAGCTCCGAAAGGAAGTGAATCCGGACGACAGTGGCGCGCAGGTTCTAAGTGTGCGGCCCACAGGGCGGGGGGACGTCCTGCTTCGGCTAGGCAAAAAAACCGATGCGGCAGTATTCGCGGAGAAAGTGCGTACTGGCTACCCAAGGAATGGGAGAAGTTCGAGTCCGAGATCGAAGGGTTACCCTTGAGATCAGAGACCTGGACGCTCTCACAACGAGGCACGAAGTGGTGGCAGCCCTAAATAAAGTGCTTACTTCTTCGCCTGAGGGCCGAGAGGTGACGCTTTTGGGCCTAAACCGCAGTCAACAGAAGACAGCCATCGTGAAGCTGGATCACGAGAGCGCTGACAAGCTGAAGTCGATGCGGCATCTCTTGCGTCGGCTTCGTAAGTTGTCGCGTTCGGGATCGAGTCTTAGTCGAGAGGTGCTATCGGTGCCTAGACTTCGGCCACACGAAACGGAATTGTAAGGGAGTGGACAGGTCCTCGTCGTGCTACAAGTGCGGCGAGCCTGGACACAACCTTAAGAATTGCAAGAGCGCTCCCAAATGCTTTCTTTGTCCATCAAAGGATGCTGAGGGAGTGTCTCACGTGGCGGGGTCAGGAGCCTGTGCCACCTTTAGGCGCGCGCTCGATACCGCCCGAAAGGCCGCTTCACGATAAGTGGCAGTCTTATCGAGGGAGGAAAGAAGAAACAGGACCGACCGAATTGACGCATGTCACAAGACACGCCTCCTAGCTTGAAGTAATGTGAAAAACAGTTCCGGGCTGGGCAGGTGAAAGCGTTGGGTTTGGAGTTTTAGCCGGTAAGAATCCGGCACTGGCGACGAGTGCGGACCCTCGTCGTCGTCTTATGTAAGATTTCTCCAGTTTCCCACAAAAAAAAAAAAAAAAAAAAAAAAAAATAATAATAATAATAATAATAATAATAATAATAATAATCCGGGAACCTCCCTTTTGGAGGGTAGAGCACTTTTCCATGCTACCGGACGCGTCCACAGGTTGCGGATAGTGGAACGGCCAGAGAGAGTAGTGGTCATAGGAGACTATAACCAGTCTCTCTGGTCAGTCGCTAATATACTGAATAAGCGACCGCGGACAGTGGGATACAAACGCAGCTAATAGTGGTAAGTTGTTGTTTTTACACCTACTCATACACCAAACACACATACACTTCCGCTCGATTTAGCTGAGTCCATGTGCAGTAGGAAGCTCTATAAACGGGCATTTTCCAAGCGGGATATAATTGAAAGGCGGCTCTATAAACGAGACCGACCTGTGTGAATGGGGAGAACCCTATAAACGGGTGTGCTCCGAGCGTGGCATGACTGCACTGGGTTCTATGCTGGAGAGAGCGGAGACATAGCAGGTGTTATCAGCTGGGTGGCGGAGCGATCAACAGGGAGCTTTCTCGTGGCTGCAGGCTCGTTCACTTTGGAGGGTGCTGCCGTTAACACCAGTATCGCACTCCTGGGCCGCCACTAGTTCTTGGGCCCGAACCCGGCTTAGCCAGCATGGGAGGCTGCCCTTTGCAGTGGTAAACGTCGGAAACGGCGCAAATCTCGCTTCTCGTAGTAATGCCGACTGGCGATCGGGTGGGATCTTGCTGCGAGTCGTGGGGGAGGAACGGTCGATGCCGCCGGACTGTAGGGGAGCTAAGTTATCGGGACAGCTCAGGACGGATCGTGCAAGCCACCGCCTGGTGACTATCTGACCACTTTACACAAACACACACATAGGGGGGATGGGGATAAATAAAGAAAATAAAAAAAATGACAAGTTCTATAACAATTGCAGGTACCAGAGTGCTGCCTGCGCCATCCGACTCAGGAGAGTCACGGGGGCTTCCCAGCTCCCCCATCACGCCGGTAGGTAACCTGGCTGGCGTGGCGGTAACTGCTTCAGGAAAACTCGCACGACACATCGGAGGGTCGCCAACTAGTTGGGAGGCTGCAGAGAGCAAACTGTATGAACAATTGCTCAACATACGCAGCAGCCTAGCTAGAATGACCGAGAGAACAAACGTCCTAAAAGAATGTTAGTCGCGTCATAACAGGCGGAATGAGCGAGATAAATGAATCGGTCGAAGTCGCGTTGTATGAATTGCAACGAATGAAATTGCTCCGCAAGTCGACAAGCGAACATCAACGACGTATGTATGGCTGAGTCCACACCTCAGCAAAAACAGAAACGGAAAAGGGAAAAACAAACCCCCACACCAGAAAAGAACGTCGCGGAAACGCAAGAAGTACCCCAAACAGAGACTTGGTCGACGGTCGTCCAAAAAAAGAAAAAAAAAAAGGACGGCAGCGGCTACTACACGGACGGACGGACTGCTACCTGGGCAATCCACCGCTCACCAAAACCGGCAGTCAGATCGGCCAAAGCCCACACAGGGCAGAAGCACGATTTTGATCAAACCGGCGCAGGGGCAGACGTATGAGGATGTGTTACAAACCATACGTCTGAAGGTGGATCCTACAAAGACCAAGACGGACGTACGACAGATACGAAAAACAAAGCAGGGTGGGGTTTTGCTGCGACTCGGCAAACAGGAGACGCGGCAAGATTTCCAACAGACCTTGCAGGTCGCCCTCGGAGAAAAAGCCCAGGTAAAGGACCTGACAGCTAC
This sequence comes from Theocolax elegans, assembly GCA_026168455.1. Lineage (NCBI taxonomy): Eukaryota > Metazoa > Arthropoda > Insecta > Hymenoptera > Cerocephalidae > Theocolax > Theocolax elegans. Next base: position 6,978 of record JANSJX010000864.1, on the reverse strand, counting down.
GATAACGCTGGAGTTCTCGACCTGGACAGTGTCACGACTGAAAAAGACGTTACGGACGCTATCAACCGCGAACTCGGGGACAGCGCAGAAAGAAGGGTGCACGTCTTTGGATCCAACGCCCGAGGCTTGGCCCTTGCGGTATGCGATTTCGACGCAAGGAACGCGACCGAGATCCTTAAAAAAGGAAGAATAAAAATCGGTTGGGTTAACTGCCGCGTGAGACCTAGGCTTCGTGTACCTAGGTGCCACAAATGCCTCGGATACGGGCACATCAAAAAGGACTGTAAAGGACCGGACAGACACCGGTGCTGCTGGCGATGTGGCCGAGAGGGGCACGATGCACAGGCGTGCAAAAACACACCTGAGTGCTTCCTCTGTCCCAAGAAGGACAACAAGAGCCTCGCACACGTCGCTGGTTCAGGCGCGTGTGCAGCATTTAAGGCAGCACTGACAGCGACAAAGACCAAGACAATAAAATGCCGGTAACTGTTCTCCAATGCAATATGAATCGGAGTAGCGTGGCACACGCGCTGCTTCCTCAGATTGCGGCGGAGCTGGACGCAAACATCCTCGTCATCAGCGAACAGTACCGGGATTTAACACCGTCGAACTGGCTCGCTAGCAGCACGAGTACAGCGGCATTATGGATGCGCGGGGAATGGGCAACGCGGATCATCGCGCGCGGATCCGGGGAGAGCTACGTTTGGGCAACGGTGGGCGATGTCACCTACGTCAGCGTCTACCTTAGCCCGAATTATAGCGCTCTCGAATACGCGGAGAAGCTGGATACTCTCGAAGACGCCGTGAGAGACATCCCCGGCAACAAAATCGTGGCGGGCGACTTCAACGCGCGCGCGGTCGAGTGGGGAATGCCCGAGACAAACAGACGTGGACGACTACTGTTGGAGATGGCCGCAAGGCTTGAACTGACAGTGGCAAATGAGGGAAATACGCCGACGTACAGACGACCCGGCTTCGGGGACTCTGTGCCCGATGTGACCCTTATTTCGGACAGGATGACACAAAGACTGAGAGCATGGAGAGTGATCGAAGACTACACAGCCAGCGATCACCAGTACATCTCCTTCGGTCTTATAGACGAATCGCGTACGAGCAGTACTCGGGTAACTCGTCCCCCTCGTTGGGACCGTAAACGGATAGACTTAGACAAACTCGACAGACAAATGACGCACGGGGAACCACTGTCACAGGTGGAACCTCGCGGAATGACTAATCGCGGCAGGGCTGACGCGCTTGTCGGGAAAACAACCCAGTTTCTTCAACAATTGTGTGAAGCCTCTATGCCGCGGAAACGTTACGCACGCAACAAACGAGAGACATACTGGTGGACAGCCGAGATCGCGGACATCCGACATAGTTGCCTAGCACTTAGACGGAAGGCCCAACGGGCTCGCGACCGACAAACCGCACTAATTTTCTCCGAGAATACAGAAAGAGTAGGAGGCGTTTGCGGTACGCCATAAATAACAGCAAAAAAGAGTGCTGGCAAAGACTGACGGACGAGGTGGACTCGGATCCCTGGGGCGCGGGTTACAAGATCGTGACTCACCAACTGGGGAGACGGGTTCCACCGATAACTAAGGACGCAGAGACGATGGACAAGATCGTCGACGGTCTCTTTCCAACTCATCCCGTGAGGAGGAAGGAAACCGTTGAACGTACAAACGGAGAATGCCCTGTATTCACGAGTGCGGAGCTCGCCAGAGCTGCAAACTCGTTGAAACCTAACAAGGCACCGGGCCCTGACGGTGTGCCGTCGGAAATCTTACGTTTCGTCGCTTTGCGACGACCGTCAGTGCTCCTCGACACATTCAACGGGTGCCTGGTGGAGGGCGTTTTCAGCAGACATTGGAAGACGGCTCAATTGGTTCTCATTAGTAAAAATAAGGGGGACCCTGAGAATCCGTCATCCTACAGGCCACTAAGCCTACTTAACACGACCGGAAAACTGTACGAGCTATTGCTTAGACCAAGGCTTCTACAGTCGATAAAGGACGCAGGAGACTTATCAGACCGACAACACGGGTTTCGAAAAGGACGCTCAACCATCGGAGCGATAACCTTTGTAAAAACCATTTTCAACAAGCATAACACCAGGTGCCACGCGACCAGGCCTCTTGGTCTTACTGGCTACGCTGGACGTTAGGAACGCCTTCAATTCGGCGAGGTGGGTGGATATCCTGGAAGCGCTGGAAACAGCATTCCGGGTGCCCGACTATCTTCTCCGGGTTGTAAGGGACTACCTGAGGGACCGACGTCTCACATACGAGACCACTGACGGACGAAAAGACAGACGAATAACTGCAGGAGTCGCCCAGGGATCCATTCTGGGGCCAGACTTCTGGAACGTACTGTATGACAGTCTTCTCCGAATGGAGATGCCGACGGACACATCCCTCGTCGCTTACGCTGATGACGTTGCGGCCATTATCGTGGCCCGTGACACACACCTGATCCAGCTAAAGCTGAACCAGGTTATACGGCGGGTGACTGAATGGATGAAAGACCACGGACTGCAAATTGCGTTACAAAAGACAGAACTTGTGCTTCTAACTAGACGACGAATCGACACGGGGATACCGTTGACAGTCGGACGCGAATGCGTGGTAGTCCGAGACGAGGTTAAGTATCTAGGGGTGACTTTGGACACGAAACTGAGTTTCTGGCCTCACATACGCACGGTGACTAAAAAGGCACAAGAAAAGACAAAAGCCTTGAGCAGACTCATGGCTAATACGAATGGACCGAGACCGAGCACTCGACGACTACTCATGAGCGTTACCCACTCGATCATGCTATATGGGGCGGAAATCTGGGCGGACGCGTTACACGTTAAGAGACGGGCGAAAGCGATGACTAGCGTACAGTGGGTGGGCGCGTTAAGAATCACGTGCGCGTACAGAACGGTGTCTGAAAACGCCGTTCTTGTTATCGCGGGCGTGATTCCGATCGACCTACTCGCGACGGAACGAAAGCGCATATACGATCGAAGCGCGGACACGGGACGGGTCGACGCTGCGACAGACGAACGTACGAAAACAATGGAACTCTGGCAAACACGGTGGACAAATACCCAACAGGCGCGATGGACACGTAGACTTATCCCTGCGGTTGCCCCGTGGAAGGGGAGAAAGCACGGTGAGGTAGACTTCTATCTCACCCAATTTTTCTCTGGACACGGATACTTCCGCGGCTATCTACACAAGATGGGCAGACTTGCTTCACCTGAATGTAAGTACTGCGGATGGGTCTACGATGACGCTGATCATACGTTCTTCGCCTGTAGGCGATGGGCAGATCAACGTCAACGACTTGAAATGGACATAGAAGCGATCACGCCGGAAAACGTGACGAGACTTATGACGACGAACGCGGACAACTGGCGCCTGATCGCAAATTACGTTACGAATGTATTGCGGAGCAAAAAAGCAGATGGATGTCTGACAGATTGAGCGAATGTGATTCGAGAATGAACGATTATAAGAATGAATGTGTTTTTTGGACACGCAAGGACAGCCGCCCAGTCTGAAGTAATGTGAATAACAGTTCCGGGCTGGTGTCGGTGCGAACAGAGATATGTGGGTTTAGTGGGTATTAGTAGTTTGCTCCTACTGAGTCCCACACTCGGTGGACTGTCTGCTTTTGCGAGGGGGTGGATAGTTTGCCGGTTGTGCGTAAAATGTCATTACCACAGACTCCAAAAAAAAAAAAAATAATAATAATAATAATAATAATAATAATAATATTAATAATATTAATAATATTAATAATCCGCGCGGGGTTTCCTGTTCCCGTATGCGGCGCGTCCCCCGGGTGGCGGACGGGAGAAAGCTCGTCACGCTTCCGTGAAGGGTAGAGGTGAAACAAAATAGCCTCCGTGGACCCAACAGTTGAAGAAGGATGATGAGCAAGCGAATGGAATACCTACTACCCCAAGCGGGCAGCTCCAAACTAGGAGTCAATCCCGTCGTCGGTTCCGATCGGGTGAAAGCCCCGGTGGCCGGCGCTGGCCTCACGGATTTTGGGGGAGGCCACCAAGCGCTTCGTTCTACGAACACGTCAGAGGTGGGGCCCTCGAAAGGAAACCCCCAACAGCAGCCGTCGTTACAGATGTTGAGTGTTGCATCCGCAAACAGGTTACGAAGCGGCTGTGTTACCAGCCTTGGTAGTGCCATTAGTGGCATCTCTGCCTATAGTAAGGAATCTCAAGAGGAGATAGAAATATTCCGCAAGGAATACGAGAAGGTAGAGAAGGCGCAAGAGGAGATCGATTCCACCTACGACCACCTAAACAGCAAACTGCAGGCTATGTTGGCTGCTTGTGCAAAGCAGCCTAACATATCCATGGTCGTAAAACAGGGCTGAAGACCGTGGACGCTCTTGTACAAGAGTTCTACGGGAAAACCAAGAAGATGTTTTCGGCAGTCGACGATTACAAGTGCCAAGTCGAGGATTATCGTTTTGGTCACGAGAATCGTCGGCGGCCTAAGAGAAGAGGCATAATAGCTAAAGCCGTCTTTACGGCTACAGCTAGAATACAGGCTCAAAAGAGAAGTAGAGAGGGCCCCCAAAGCCCCCCCCCCCCCCCCCCCGAGGTCTCTAAGAGCCGCAAGAAGAAGAAGCCTCGAAAGAAGGTACCACCACGTGGCACGGACAAGGAGCAATCCAAGCCCGCGTCAGTGGCGGGGAAAAAGCCGACTGCCGACAGTCATGTCGGGACAGGCGTCTCTTGATAGGAGAAAGCGCCACATGGCGCCGGTATCCACCCTGATGGTCACTGTCGCGAGGGACCGTACGTTTGCTGAAGTCTTGGGGAAGCTCCGAAAGGAAGTCAACCTGGACGACAGCGGCGCCCAGGTTCTGAGCGTACGGCCGACAGGGCGGGGAGATGTCCTGCTCCGGCTGGGCAAGAAGACGGACACAGCAGCATTCGCGGAGAAAGTCCGCACGGATACTGAAGGTATGGGAGAAGTTAGGATCCGAGATCGAAGGGTGACCCTGGAGATCAGAGACCTGGACGCTCTCACAACGAGGGACGAAGTGGTGGCAGCCCTAAATAAAGTGCTTACTTCTTCGCCTGAGGGCCGAGAGGTGACGGTTTTGGGCCTAAACCGCAGTCAACAGAAGAGAGCCATCGTGAAGCTGGATCACGAGAGCCCTGACAAGCTGAAGTCGATGCGGCATCTCTGCGTCGCCTTCGTAAGCTGTCGCGTTCGGGATCGAGTCTTGGTCGAGAGGTGCTATCGGTGCCTAGACTTCGGCCACACGAAAAGCAAGTGTGAGGGAGTGGACAGGTCCTCGTCGTGCTACAAGTGCGGGGAGCCTGGACACAACCTTAAGAATTGCAAGAGCGCTCCCAAATGCTTTCTTTGTCCATCAAAGGATGCTGAGGGAGTGTCTCACGTGGCGGGGTCCGGAGCCTGTGCCACCTTTAGGCGCGCGCTCGATACCGCCAGAAAGGCCGCTTCACGATAAGTGGCAGTCTCAACGTGGAGGATAGAATAAGAAACGAATGACGCATGTCACAGACACGCCTCCCAACTTGAAGTAATGTGAAAAACAGTTCCGGGCTGGGCAGGTGAAAGCGATGGGTTTGGAGTTTTAGCCGGTAAGAATCCGGCACTGGCGACGAGTGCGGACCTTCGTCGCCGTCTTATGTAAGATTTCTCCAGTTTCTCACGAAAAAAAAAAAAAAAAAAAATATTAATAATAAACATTAGAACTAAAAACAAAAGTTCTTAGGGTATTAAAGTTATTAAAGATATCAGTGTATTAAAGTATTCTTTTCAAACTTTCATAAACTTGATTTTCAATGCTTATTTATTATTAAAAGCGTAATATATATATTTATTGCAATCTTTGTCATTTGTCCATATACAATGTACATATTTGTATTTGAAAAAACTAAAAAAACTTTTAAAAATTTTTTTTCCGCTAAGAAAAATCAAATTTTTTATTTTTTTGCAATAAATTGTTAATAACTAATTTTCTGACCATTTTCCGACATTCCACCCAAAAAATTCGTATTCAGCACACAAAAATACATCGAATTTGCTTGGTTGGAGCCATGGACATAGTAGATGCTACAGGACCCTAGGTAGCGCCTAGACTAAAAGACAATGTGTGGTGATCTCAATGGTAGACACAATTGTCTAACATAGACTTAAAGGCACCAAGTTTTAAAAAACTTGACATTTTAGTAGCTGTAAATTATTCACCAGTAGCATGAACGGCGCAACGGCCGATCGCCACTTTGTAAAGTTTTAAGTGACACAGCAATTAATAGGCAAATGTTTTCGATAAATCAAACAAATAATTTAACGAAAAATGGAACTTGTTAAATTTTTATCGTAAAACTCAGATGACTCGAACGACCGAGCCCGGCTGATACATATGTACTAAGTAGCGATAAATTTGTCGCGTGCAGCGCCAGATCGATTGTGTACTTTTTGAGATTTTTGCGCACAAACAAACGCTTCCTCTTTATATAATAGTAAGATAAAATAAGATATAATAAGTGATATTATTCTTAGTGGGCACTATACTAAGTGAATTAATGAGCGTTTATTAACCGGTTAAATTATTTATTCAACTAATTTAAAAATCAACGTTCTCTCTCTCGTGGTTAGTGGTGCCACGGGATCTAACCTTAGATCCTGTAATTAAATATTATAAACCGTCATTTTCTTTCATAGTATTAAAGGATCTATATCTTTTTATTCAACGGGACTTCCTCTGGGTGATGTCTGGGACCGGAAAGAATTGTATTTATAATAATTTTGTTACATATATTTCAAAACTAGCATCACAAATTTTATATAATTGTTCATATGAGATTAAACAAATTTTAAACCACTATTTCGTAGAGGTCAGTAAGCTTAGACATTATCAGGTCGTGACAAGCAGTCTGAAAGCGAAGGAGGTACCTTCTATCTAGCTGCTGACAATTTTTTCCCT
>JANSJX010000863.1:0-15271 GCA_026168455.1 Theocolax elegans | reverse complement strand
CTGGATGATACAGGTTGGTACCACATTCCTTGAATAATTATAACATTTATTTAATAGTCCACAAATAATTTATTTAAATATATTGACTCAGAATTGAAAAAACACGATTATAATCAAGAAGAAATATTATAAGAAAAATTACGAGGTGGTATATTTCAAGATCATTTATATTATATATTATATTGTATAATACTACCCAAAGATAAAAGTAAGTGGTGTGACACAGTGTTTATTTTTCACCTCTAAACTATAAGAAGATTATTAGTAAATACTTAAGGTGAAAAACTATTAAAAGTTACTGGTAATTACATCTATCAATATCTTCAAAAATTTTCTTTTTAAAATAAATTTCTTATTAGAATTTGGTCATATTGGTTAAGTATTGGTTAAACGAAGGTATTTATTTGGAAAGAAATATTATTATTGAAAGGTATATGTATTTGAAAGGTATCTCATTATTTGAAGGTATATTTATTATTTGAAAGGTATTTGTTATTTGAAAGGTATATTTGTTAATTGAAAGGATATTTGATATTCTTAATCTAGTAGATTTAACCATCCAATCACAGTTTTGGTGGCTAGAAACGTGCACTCTCGTAAAAATCGTTTCCCTTATTCGTATTACAACCTATCGTTATACTAAATCATTAATTTTACGAAAATTTGATACATTACGGTATATTTCGAGATTTTATTAAAGTTTGATATTTAAACGGTGGAATTTACAGTATTTCGACATTTTTTTGTTTTCTCTTTCCCTTTACGATATCGGAATTTAATTGAGACTTTAAGAAAATAATTGAAAGGATGCGTCTTTAGCCGAAAAGTAAATTCGTGCTGAGGGATCAATTGAAAAATCCAGAAGCATTAATAGCTTATGAACGGATCATATTAGATCCACATAAATTGATCATCAAATTTTGAATAGAAATTTTATTCGTCAGACTCGTAATAATTTTCGCATAATTATATTAATTATATAAATTGTATAAAATTGTATAAATTACAATATATGAAGTATTATTTATTATAAAAATGAATTTAAACTAAATATTAAGTATTTACAAATAACAAACATTTTTTTAGTCTGACATAGTTAAAATTTTGACTACTAATTGTAAAATTCAAAATTTTCATTTGAGATAAGACCTTTCTATTTTGTTTCGCGAGATAAGACCTTTTGGATTAGAGCCATCGATTTGACGATTTTGAGGTTAGGTGAAATTATTTTTTAGCCATTAACGGGATGTCAAACGCAAATTACAGGAATCTGCACCTTTCAACCCAAAATTTATATCTAAAAAAAATTGAATTAAAATCCTGAACAAAGTTCATCCAGATAGCTTAAAACATAAGAAAGGATTCGACGTTTTGGTTTTTAAATATAAAATCATTTTTTAAATAATAATTGAGTAAACAATTTTTGGTCGGTAATAATTAGTCAAAAAAGACAAACTTTCAACGCAAACATAGTAATTAAATTATCGATTTAAAAATCTGGAATAATTTACATATATCATTTAGAACATGCGTTTTTTAAAAATTTTATTTGTTTATATAAAAAAGTAAAAAATAACCATTTTTTGAGTCCGACATTCCATTGATTGCAGATTTATTCCCAAAAAACGCTTGATTAATCTTTGATTTCCCTAGTATAAGGTAAGTTAAAGTTACTCGTGGTTAGGTAAAGCCATTTAGGACACTTTATTGTCCAGCTTATGGTCAAATGGCTAAAGAAAAACCATGTATGCTTTGATTTCTACTAGACTCGATAAATATAGCCTACATTAAGACTGGTTATTTCAACTGATTAGCATTCACTTCTTAATACTATCGCGAATTTTTTTTTCTTTTCAAAAGATTAAGGAGATTGTACACAGTATGCGCTCATTATGTAAGACGACAAATATTTTGAAACGCATTTTATACTGAGCGTGTATATATATATACCGGTCTACATCTGATACCTACACCGTAGACAATACTTAACTCTTACGGTTATTATATTTTCTCTTTTTTGTTTTTTTTGCTACTCAGTAAGTAAGTACGTAAGAAATGACAAAAAGAAAAAAATTCAAGTTGTAATTTTCTCTAGTCAAATAGAATTGCGGATACTCGTGGGAATATGCAGTATTTTTAAGGTTACGTAGTTTTGGATCACTTTCTTTGTTGATTGTTGTACTAACGCGTGACGATAACGTTGATATATATTTTATCGATCAATCAGGGTTAATCTATAGTGTAAACAATCGGGTATATCGATACCACCGATCTCAAATGATCGATCGATTGAAAGGTAATTATCCCTCAGTGTCCCAGGCGGAAGTGCAGTAGCAAATTAAAACGTTAAAATTATTAACGATGTGAAATTGAGAATGAATTTAATAATCAACCAAATTGTCACTCACATTATATACCAATTACCGATGATGTATTATGGTATGCCTAGAAACGTTGTTATTGTTTCTTTTCAAAATTTTTATAGTTGAAAAGTAAATGGCGCACCGCGCGATTGCAATAATGAACAAAAAAAAAGAAAGAACCGTATGAGAATTTATACATTAAATTTAAAGTGGATAATAATCCTACGAAATGAGGTTATCCAGCTACTTTTGTAATCTTTTTTATATACATATATACATATATTATGACACGATCGGGGTTATGTTTATTTTTTTCAACGTTACGCCTTTCTTTTTTGTTTTTTCTTCCCTCTTAATTGTAGGTTAAGAAAGGCCTTTACGAAATTTAAATAATCTCGGACACACACATCATATATATATATATTTAAACACCCGGTCACTATTAACGCTCGTGTAATAAATTCTTGCACAAGTTGCCGTAATGAGTCATTTCTCTCACAATAATTAAATAAAAACAACGACATAAAAGTTTGACGGCGACGATGGAAAAACATAAAATGTACATGTAGTGTGTAGGAGAGGATCCCTCGCTGAAAATAATCTCATACATGTACAAATTTTATAAGTAAATTATAAAATTTAGTAGTTTTATTACTCGTGTTATGGAAATATCTAATAAAAATTTTTATTTTTATAAGCTTTTATTAGGGTTTTTTTCTGATTTTTGTATATGAAAAATATTCTAAAAAATTAATTGTTAATATCATAGGTGCTAATTAGTAAAAGTATTAAGAGTTTAGTATCACAATATATTGATTACTTCATATATTGTATTTAATAATTTTTTAACGTAGTATTAGTAGTTATTTACTTTTATAAAAACACACAAAATATTTTTATTGTGAAAAACCTGAAGCTATAATGAAACATTAATGATATTAATACTTGTCTTTCACCCTCAATTATTGATTGGAAAAATTAAACAGATTATTTATCAATTTCTTGAGAACCAAATGGGGCTATTTTAATTGAAATAAAGAAGAAAAGTTATGTTTTACGTTATACGTGGAACGTTTTGCTGGCCAAATTCACCGACTACTTCAGCCTAGACGAATACTATTTATTATCATTAAATTGTTGAAAAATATAATGTTTACAACAATCTCCTCAATTAAGGGGAATTAAGGGAACAATAGGATAACAGGATTAGGGAAAAATAACGTAACGTACGTATGACCAAATCAATATTAAAAATAGTCCAGCGTCAAAAGAAAGATAAGAATCGGAATAAATGAAACGTAAAAATAATAAAAATGACAGATCGATGGTTAGAGCTCTTTAGTTAAAATATAAAAATCAAGTAAAATTAAGGCCATATTGTATAACGTATCAACTAAGAAAAGTTAAGCTTTTGTATCATTGGCGTCGAAAAATCATATTTTATAATTGTTTATAAAAATGACTATAACTCTTATATTACAACTATTTCCATGTAAAGGGATGAATGTCCATACACGGTCGCACGTATATGGGAATATAGTTTAAAATAAAAATGAAAATAAGGAAAGCGGTTAAGGAATTGTCGCGTTTTTTTTCTTTTCGCAACGGTATGGTATGTAATTGTGCGTTTTACATTTATTAAATGCATATACACATATTCATTCGTTCGTTTATACATCCATGTAATAATGGTATATACAAGCACGGAATACTAAATTACGATCTATTACATATATATATATATATAATATATATATTATATATAATATGTGTAATATATTATATACATACATCTGTATAAATATACATATACGCGTTCCCCGTAAAATAGTATATGCGTTATATAATATATAGATATATAGGAAAATATCGGCGAAGTCGGAAGTTTAGTCGAATAATCGAAACCGAAAGCTAGTATTTGGACGTTTAAAATAATCGGCTCGGTGAAATACTTTCCGTCTATATATATCTTCTCTATTGATAATTATATTACGAATTACGTTTCGTTTTTCTTTCCCTTATTTTATATTTTTCGGTAAAACAAAGACGTGTGGATATTGGGACGGAGGAATATATATATATATATAAAGGTGTACTATGTAGTCAAAAATATTTAATTTAAGATCGAACATTTTCTCGTATAAGAAAAAACACATCGCGTCTATCGACAAATGCTAAAAATGTTTGTAATTATATAATATTTTAATTGGTTTATTAAACGTGTTTGAAATAAAACGAGTCTATTCATAAAAAATAATAATAATATGTGTATTATTATTATTATTATTATTACTATTTCAATGAACGACCGTAAAATACTTTCAAGATACACAATTTTTATTTATTCGTTATTTAATTATTCTATTCGTATATATACGTAATATATTTTCATATTAATATATTTTTTTAGTTATTCAATTCAATTAATCGTATCGTGTTTTAAGTAATTGGAGTTTATTTAAATAATTGCAATTGGTATTTATTACATATCAGAACGAAAAAAATGTACGTAGCTACCCTAATTAATGAAAATTTTATGAAAATTACTTTGTACATTACGTGACAACAACTTGTGTGTATATATATATACACTGAGAAAAATATTGTACATAAAAAATACGATGTTTATTACGGTAATGTTAACGATGTACTTATAGATCGTCGTAATTTGTTAATATATTTATTGTTGAATATATTTTAATATCGACCATTTATATATCGTTACTGCAAAATCTATAATAATTTTTAATGTACACTTATTTTCTAAGCGTATGGATATAAACTGTTTGATAATATGTTGAAGTATATAATATAATAAATTGATTAGGATTTTACTAGTGTACACCACAAATTTTAATTCCCCGTAGTATTACCACACACACACACACACACACAGCCACACACACCATACGCAAGTTATATGACTCCGAAAACGATATTTAAGGCGTCATATTATATATTTGTGTGCGTATATTAGGCGGTATAAAAAGAAAACGTTTAAAAAGAAAGAAATCAATAATACAAAATATATACATAATAGATATATATGCACGTGTGTGTGCAGAGATTGATTAATTTTTTCTTGTTTTCTCAATCGACGCGCGGAGTGGGTAATTTTATGAATTTGCATCCCGCTCACTTTGTAATAAAGTGAATTTTAACGACCGCGATTGCATAATATGTATAAATCTCATAATGAAAATTGTTTCTTATCGTTTTTTCATATACGCGTTACGAAGAAATTGTAACCGAGTGTATAATATTGATTGAGTAGATCGGCGTCTACACGCGTAACGCGAGGTCCTTAACTTATTGTCACAAAGTGGAATAGTGTAGAGAGAAGAGAGAGAGAGAGAGTCCAGTTGCAACGCTACGAGTTCGTTAACTCCGTTACTCTTATCCTTTTTCTCTCTTTATACATTTTTAGAAATCCGATTAGTTTATGATAGAGTATAATAGCTAGTTAAAAGTTTCAACAAGGTCTCGCAATACGATATGTGCGTAAGGGGAGAAAAAAAAATTGTTAATTAACTTTCAGAAACTCGCTTGACAATCGGAATAAATTTTATATACATTTCCTTTTAATTGCACGCGCAAACGTGAAATGTAGACCGGTATATACCACCTCGTGGAATAAAATGTGTCTCGACGAATTCTCGCATATACTATTAATTCTAGTGGTATATTAAATGTATGAATTTCTTTTTTTTCTGTATTGCACAATGCGTACGTTCTTTTTTTATGAATAAATCGTAAAATCTCCAAAAATCCAAAGGAGACGAGAAAGTTATATTTTGTCAACGGAGTGCTCCTATTATTTGAATTTTAATATAACTATAGACGTTTTTGGGCAATGTAGAAATTTCAAGTATTTTTAAAAAAATGAGTGTTCATACAAGACCAAGGATTTTATCGATATGCTGTATTTTAACAAAAATCTGTGTAAACTCGAGAGGGTAAGTTATGACCATCGAAACGTTACAAAAACGACAGTTTTCTTTCTAACTGTTCACGCACACACTGCAGCTAGTGATAATATTAGTAAGCGGACAAGCCTGGGTTAAAATTTAGAAAAAATTATTTATTAATATAATTAATAATTTATTATATAGTTAAAAGTTAAAAACATTTCTTATTCTTTTAAACAAAATCAATTATTAACTTTTATTAATTTTTTTTGGCCAATTGATATGTAACATAACTATTTTAATTAACGGGTGCCAAACCAAAGTTTTATCATTCCTATCTTACCGGCCTCGAAAATTACATAAAATTAATTATGATTAACAAAGAGTTAATTACGTGAATCTAGAAGAACAGTCCCCGTCTTTATTAATATCTGTTGTTCTTTAATTTGATGCATAATATGAACTGGTTTCGAGAAAATCTTTACCAGAAATTTTGACATGCCTTTTAATTATTCGAAGCGTATAACTCAAATGTCATGAAATTATCATAAATTTTGGTATAGGGATTACACGAAAAACCAATCGTTATTCAGCTTCAAATTGGAACTTAGGTAGATTATTAATAAAGAAAGGGGACTCTTCTCCTCAATTTGTGTAAATAATTGTTCTTTTTGAATTATAACACATTTTCTACGACTTTTGAGGCTGGTAGGTAGGGAGGATAATACTTGACTTTGATATACCCCTTAATTATGAGACTCCATATTCTGATTTTGTTCTATAATGGACTTACCGCGAATATCTCAGGAACCCCTGTCATCGTAATAGGCTGAATTTTTAATACTACTTTTAAATATGATTTTAACCACTTGAACGGAACAGACTGTGTTAACAATGTAATACAAAATTATTATTACCAAATATTTAAAAAAACATTGAAAAATTATGTAAAAAATAGGTATAATTTTGTTAAAATATATTTAGACGTGAATTAAAATCATATTTAAAAGTTATGTTATTCGATGAAGTGGTTCTATGTATCTACAATTAACTGACTAGTTATGTCATAAATAATTGCTAAAAATAATAAATAAGTTAAAACAATACATAGTTTTAGAAGAAAGGAAATATTTGTAACATGCTATATAATAAATAATAATATTATTAGAAAAATATTTCTTAATTTTAATCCATGTCTGGCCCCTTATCAACACGAATTATGTATTTAAACTGATATATTCATCTCTTTTTCAAATAAATCATATCACCATAAACCAACGACTCTCCTTTTTAATGTGTAATTCTTATCCTTATGAATTAAATATATAGTTATATCGAAAGTTTAAACCGTGGACTCTTAATATTTAGTTATTTATAAGTTCACTATTTTATAATAATAATTACACCAATAGAAAAAAAAAATACAAGTACACGTCGGAAAATACTCTCTCTTTATATTTATAGATATAAGTCAAAATAAAAAAAAGGAGAGAAGAATTCTGACATACCTGTTCCACCTGTTGCCTATAGGACAATTGTCTGCCCGAGTACGCCCGAAAAATTAAATTAAAAGTAACAGAAAAAAAACCAAAATCACGTCCCAGGCAAAACTTGAATACTCCAAAATTGGCGTAAACTGCACTAGACGCGACGACGAAGGAACGAAAAAGGAAGAAGAAAATAAAAACGAAAAAGAAAACACCTCTAACGGGCCGCGATTGCGGTCGGCCCGCGCCGTCCGTTTTTCCACTATTCCGCGGTTCGTCGAGCCGTCCACACTGCGCTATTTCCTGTGGGTTAACTCGACGAGGAAGCTCAAGTCGCGGGTTTTTCACAACGGGGGTGGTCGTAGTGGTGGTGGCAACCATCGAGTGCGAGGCGAGAGTTACAAAAAAGGGGAAGAGGGAGAGGGGGGGGGGGGTGGGACTTCCGAAAAGGTCAAGAGTAAAAGTTATTTGGGCACATAATATCGAGCATGGGAAGGCCAAACGATGCGAGGACACCGGAGGAGGGAGAGAAAGGGACATAATGTACATTCAGTATAGGTGGACGGGCCAAGGTGTCACTCTTGTACTTCCTCGATCAATTTTTACGACCATCTATTTATCACTTTTTACCTCATCTCTCTCTCTCTCTCTCCTCTCTCTCTCTCTCTCTCTCTGATCTACTTTGAATTAGATGTAGATTTCTCTCCGATTAGTTATGTAGGTAAACAATTACTTGAGATGTATAATTTCTTAATTTCTAACTTTACTCATTGTTTGCTTTTTCGTTCGTAACAATATGGCAAGTTATACTTTATAAATTATTATTTTTTTATCTCTTGTATTAGCAAAAGATAATAACGTGTATACCGGTGATCAATAAATAAATACACACAGGATAAAAATATTGTATTAAAAAATGACTACAGTCTTTAGAATAAAAAGATCACAGACCATCTCGTGTATATAGTTCACGAATATTTTATATTTGAATTATTTGTGATTTCATTATTGTATACATATATATACATACATGCTCTTGTAAATCGGTCACATACTTTAATTTTATAATATATATATTGTGACAATGCAAATGGTGCATTTCATGAGAAATTCATTAAAGAAGAATCTGTTAAAATTTTGTACTTTTGTACATACGTAAATTATCACTTTTTTATACATTAGAACCATAATAAGTCTTGAAATACAAAAAAAGGAATGTACGATCAAATATTTTTTAATGAACAAAAATTTTTCTTGAAGCTATAACAAAATTATCTTTCTTTTGACCTTCGACAAGTTTATGGCCGAGCTTTTTGAGTCGGGTTATGACATTATTAATAAAATTAAAAATATGTTATATGGTAATTTGCATATACTGCATGTCATCGTTTTATTAAAAATGCCATAACGCGGCTCAAAAAGCTCGGCAGTATAAACCTGTCGGGGGTCAAAATAAGATAATTTTGTTATAGCTTCAAGAAAAACTGTTGGTTCGTTAAAAAATATTTGATCGTACATTCCTTTTTCTGTATTTAAGACTTATTATGGTTCTAATGTAGAAAAAAGTGATAATTAACGTATCTACAAAATTTTAACAAATACCTTTAAATTTACTAAGATTTTTCTCCATTTAAACACATGGTATATACACAAAACATTGATAGTTTTTGAGTTAAAAATTGTTAAAAATGCTAAAAAATGCTAATTACCCGAATAATTTTACCAGTAGAGATAAAAAAATTCGAAAAAAATTTCTTTTACTTTCTTCAAGTGATTTCCTGTATTTAATGTAAGTTGTAACTATTTAAAACAGTATTTATTTTTTGTGCCGGATCACTTGGCGTGAATCTTCCAATATATATAAGCGCATACAGTGAAAAATATGTCATACTTATGTTTTACTTATCGGTAATTCAATTAAATTACCATATACTCTTGAAACACGTCCCACAATCATTGAATTTTTAAAAATACATGTTAACATGTGGTGCATTTAATTTAATTAAATGTATTAACAATTATCCAAGTATATGTATATACCTCTATGAATTATAGTGATTTCTATAAATTAACCATTTTT
The DNA here is from genome assembly GCA_026168455.1 of Theocolax elegans. Taxonomy (NCBI): domain Eukaryota; kingdom Metazoa; phylum Arthropoda; class Insecta; order Hymenoptera; family Cerocephalidae; genus Theocolax; species Theocolax elegans. Next base: position 5,433 of record JANSJX010000863.1, on the reverse strand, counting down.
CACACACACATTATATATCAAATGTTTGATCACTTGAGAAATCCGTTCGGATGGGTCTGTATATAATAAATCATCTCTCGTTATACATATGTATATTATAGCTTTAACGCGAATGAATTGTACACACGCGCATTCACACATACGTATATATATTCCTTCCGTTTTTAAATACAAATGATGTATTGCATTAACACCTTTTTCACCGCGACAATTAAGTAATAAATATCATTATATCTATCTTAACGAATGGGCATGTACGATACATGCTAATTAACAAGACGCTTTATTATTGCCACCATTTATATCTCTAATTGATTACCCACTTAATTTTTCATTTCCTTGTTATTAACGTAGTTGTACGTATAAGCGCACACGTTCCAAAATTTTCGTATAATTTTCGTTAAAAGTTTTTCACTGTCGACTTATCGTTAACTATAACAATTTTTCGTAGTATAAGTATATTAAATTTAGGATGACGGTACATTTTTTTCGTGTTCGGTTATATACATATAAGCATATCCGCGTTTTTGACGAAAGATATTTGGTTAATATCAGCATACACGGAAATCATAAGAAGCACTATGTTTTATGTAACTATTTACTTACTCGTACAGTTAAGTAAGAATATTTACCATATATATAAATAGAAAACTATAATAAATCTCTGGTGAATTTTTTTATGATTTTTTGAATCTGCGTCTCAATTGCTTGATAACATATATTAATCAAATATTCTCTTCGTGTAAAAACTATCCTTATGTGCATTTTTTTCGTCTAAATTTTTATATTTCGACTGTTTACTTTTTCCCATACGTCTCGAATTACAGATATTTTACCTCACTCTCATTACATGAACGTTATATCTAAAATATTTGTATATATATATAAAAATTTATTGAAGAATAACGATTTAATAATATGAACGAGCTCAAGACGATTCGAAACGTTATATATAAAGTACATGTATACGTATACATATATGATGAAGTACGAGTATACATATATAAAAGAAACAATTCCCAAACCGCGTGCTATTTTCAATTTTCAGCAATAAATATAAATGTTCTTTTCGCGCGTTTATATAGATATATTGTTATTATTATGTAACAATCGAAAAATTCAAATGAAAATGAAAATAAAGAAAGATCGACAGCATAGTGGAATGTATATACCTGTACGGTGTGCACGCATGTATACACGAATAACCTGGAAAAAGTAAAATCTTTAATTTGCACTCTCCCCGTGCGCGCGCGTTTTACAATTTCGTGCGGTATGACCCCAATTTCTTGCGTAATAAAAAATGGGAACATTTTTTTTTTTCTTTCGTATAGTCACCGGTGAGGAGATATCGAGTCGATATACATCCATTAGAAATCATCGATTGTATCTTCATTCGGGTCCTGAAAGAAATTTGGTTTGATTGATTTACATTGTGTGATACCGACGCTTTCGCAAGTTCGTTCTATACATATGTTGATGGCTAAAAATTTTTTTCCTTCTCTCGTTTTTTTATTCCGCTCTGACAATTAAAATTGGATTTAGATGTTGTCTCGATATATACATGCGTCTCGGACGTCGATATAAATGATAATAATGAATTTTAGAATTTAATAAACTCGATAGTGCATTATTGCGGAACGTATATATACAGTTGCGTGGTTTGCGATTAACGTGTTAAATATGACCAACCTTGAGAACGCTTAATGATTCCAAATCCACATACACAAATATATTAATATGTACACCGAGTATACTTTCGATTCGTTAAGTGAAATGCTTGTTACGCGATGCGCGCGATACATTGTACTCCTCTACTCCCTGGTACATTTTGCGATATGTATCGCACTTTTATCCCGACGCCCAATATTCTAACATATAAGGATAGGGAATTCACATTTCTTCTAAAATCGAGTGTTTGCCAACCAATTATTCGGATGCACATAAGTATATAACATGAATACCGCTTACGTATTATACGTACGTCATGGATTCTTTTGTTACTGCATTCGATTTTTATACATTTTTACTCTGTGAAAATAAACAAAAATAATTATTTTTATCCTGAATATTCTCTATATATAAATGAGCGTGCAACAGGTCTATGTTTTTCCTAACATCTTTTCGTTATAACCTCAAACTATTTTATTTTCATTTATTTTCTTCTATTCGTACTGCATAAATCACGTACGCACGAACGTGCGTTCGCGGGAATGAGAGAAGAAAAATACGTTTTTCTTTTATTATTCTTATTGTAAGTATACCAGACCTAAACTACTAATTCTCTGCGTATGTATACGCCCAAAATTATTAACCAGTCGTTTCAACCGAACTACGCGGAATGGCCGAATGTGGCATAAAGAACGAATTTAAACCTATTTTTTATCTTCTCTCTTATTTAGGATTTTAGTCCATTTGATTACCCATACGCTCTCTTTTTTTTGCGTCGCGTCCCTCCTCCCGACATAACTCCACGGCCGGGGATATAGATATATAATATATATATATGGAATGTTATGGGATATATCTATACGCACTGTGCATACTTGGAGTATTTGCCATCGGCAGTTTTACGTTTCTCGTATCATATTTACTCTGTGTGACGTGTTATAGAATTATTATTTTCAATTATGTATTCAATCGGTGCAGTATATACCTACTAATTCTACCGGTGAATTTAATGATTTTAAATGAGTTCAACTGGTAGAAATCGTTATATATTTTTTGTAGACACTTTTATTTATACCGATTTTTTCAAACATGAATTTCACCTTATATAATATTAAATAACTTATAACTTAAGCTTCATTGAATAATTGACCATACAACATCCCTGGTAGAAATATTCAACATTGTTTTAGCCAGTATAGATAGACGATTTTTAAAGAGAAGAACCCTTGGTAGAAAATAACCCATTATCACGCAATTATGTAGGTATTTTCTCGATATTTTATCGGTATTTATACAAACTGGCTATTTTATCGACCTAAAACACGTTACACTCATAATAATCTCATTTATAGTTTCATTTCTGCCATTGGGACGTTTAACAATCTTAATTAATTTAGAAAATTCATTCTACGAATATTTATGCACGTTATTTCTTCATTAAAATTATTTATACACTGTTTTTATTTAATTTTATATATAATATATATAAATGTCAAATAAAATTTTTTAGTATAGATATCTCCGATACACAGGATTTTCAGGTACGACTGCTACACGGGAGAGCGCCTTATATTATTCATCATCGCAAAATGTGTGATGCATCTAAATATAATCATGTATCTAAGATAACCCAGTCAATTTTTGATCGATTTTGTTGAGATTTACAGGGTAGCTTTGTCATAATGCAATTAGATAATGATTCCTATTTCCAGATATATAGAACAGAAACACTTTAAGTTATGGCATTATCTTTAATTGCTTAATAACGGTTATGTAGTGTTATCTTGAAATGTACTGTTTCCTATTGTACACTTTACGTGGCAGGCTTAATACTTTCAAAGGTAAATAGAGAAAAATGGTAAAAATAATGACAAAAAGTACAAAAAATCACGATTTTTTCACAATAAAAATTAAATATGTCACAGTGGCGCGTAAATTGGGGGTCTTAAGGGCCGCACGTGGTGAGCTAGTTCGCCTTTTATATGTATGCCAATAGGTGCGGCCCTTTTCATGAAACAAATACTAATACATCAACAGTAACAGAACACAATCTTAAAAAACATTTTCAAATTTCAATAAAAAAAACAGCCTTGGCCCGAGCTTGAACCGGGAATTTCGGGCGCCTTATGGATTTCACGCCGAGGACCCTTAACTGCTCCTTTCATTGAAATTTTAATAATATACGCCACTTTCGATCCAAGTGTACGATGGGTTAGTCTCGTTTCAGGGGTAATTTTTAGTCCCTCGTCCGGTTGATTTACATACGAATCTTTAATCGCGATATCTCCGAAGTACAACAATCTTTTCATTTTAGTAACGTACCTTGACTAGAGAAACTGGGCTATTTCTCTACCAGGAATTCAATGTAAAGAAAACAACACTGACTTGTCATTAACATTTACTTTTAATACTCGCATAAAATATTTAACTTCCGGACATATGAAAATTAATTATTGTTTCTCTAGTACTTGAGTCTTTAAATTCAGGACTATATTGAAAAAATTGATGTACGTTAAAAAATATTATATTTTGTAGGAACGTATAAATATATATATTTAAGTTATCGTAAATATTTTTACAAGATATATAATACTTTTATATATATATCGAGCCATATACCGATGTACCCTGCATTAGGTCAATAACTGGAATCCATACACGGAAAAAAATATTTCATGAAAAAGTGCAAAACATTTGACGAAAAAATTACGATAGTCATACAGCAAAACCGGGACAGACTTGATGTATAGTAAAAATTACTAGAAACTATGGAGAATTTTAAGTAATGTAAATCAATACCTATTGTAATTTTAAGCATGTTCTATTTCAAATTAACATCACACTTATAATTCTATTTATTTGACTTACAGGGAAGTACATGACCTCCGGAAACGGATCTATCCAAACTTTGGTATATCTTTTGTATGTGGAAATAAGAAAGCCTAGTTATTCCTTGCCAATGCCACTTTTACGGGAGTTATTTGATATCTAATAATAGTGCAGAAATTACTTCCAATTTAATCGCTTATACTCCGAACAAATTATATAACAATCGAACTAAAAACCAGAAAAAGTTTGATTCAAGTAGATATTATCTAAAAAAAAGATCCTAAAATTGCTCTATTTGGAGTAAAGTACAAAGACATAAGAAATGAAGAATTTTGGGCTAAAAGAAACATAACTTTTCACATTAAATTTTAATTAAAATATCTTCAAAGTAGGTAGGCTATGATGTTTCTGGGGACGTCCCAGAACCATCATTGGTTCTGGGACATTCCCAGAGCCATCATAGCTTTGTATGGAAGGGGGGGGGGGAGATAAGCTCAACTGCGCTTGCCGCGCCGATTGCCAACAAGTTGCCGACAAGTTGTCGGCGAGTTTAAGAGTTTAAGGTTTCCCTTGCTTTCTCGCCAGTCTTATGTTTGGTTCTGGGACTTCCCAGAGAAGAGGAGTAGTGAGGAGAGCATTGTGTCTCTCATCTACACGTTTACCCCCCCCCCTTACTTTCTACCATACAGTGTATATACCCATACACACTAGTGAGATAGGAGTAACGCACGTTTCACGCTAGGTATGGCATTAGACGCTAACATGTTTCGCGCACGCTCATTCAACCATCACATAGATACATATTTAATTAATTATTTTTAAAATTTTTATACCCATCCCGCTCAGGTAATGATCGTGTATTAGTCGATATTTTTTTCCAAAATGATGAATGTTCCTTAACTTCATATTTAATTTTTTCTTTATTATCATCAATTT
>JANSJX010000862.1:0-15291 GCA_026168455.1 Theocolax elegans | reverse complement strand
CCAGTGGAGAAAGAAAAAACCTGTGAACAAACCCCTTGAGATAAATGCCGTTTAGGAAAACCTTCTCCGAGAGAGCGGTGTATTTAAACATTATGTTCAGATGATAAGGTGACATTCCAAATGTCGTGAAATGTGCAAAAATACCTAAGCGATAATTCAAGCTATGTCCAAACGCTTAGTATTAACTTTTATTTATAACTTATTATCAACTGTTTAAGGCTTTTTGTTTTCGAAAACGACATGGTAATGTTCTTAGCGGCCACCACTTTGTTACGTATAAAAGGAGAGATTGGGAAAAATAAATAGATGGACTGCGGAATTCGACCCCGGGACCTTAGCGTGCTAATCGAGCACCATCGAGCTATCGTTCACCCGACAGAGCATCGACGATACGATCCTTTTTCTTATCTGTTATACGACTCCTTCTCACATACTTAAGCCGCGCGTCGATGTTCATGACAATGTATAAAGAATGTGCACTATTTCAATAGTGAAAATTTATGAACGTGCGTACCCGTAGCGTTGAAAATCAAAATATCTGACAGTCCTCTGTTGGTCATTACGATTTTCTTCCATTGTGCTCAACGGCGTGTCGACCACCAAACCCAAAAAATTATTGATTTAAATATACAGGTAATTGACCGACGCGTGGCGGAGTGGCGGAGACGCACCTCAGCCGGTCACGGAAGTTAAGCGGTATTGAGCGCGGTACCAAGTGGAGGGGTGACGCTCTCGGTCGCTTGGCTTTCGTGGCGGGTTAGGTGTTTTTCCACACTTCACAACGTGAGCGGGAGGTGTGAAACATTCGGTTTCGGTGTCAAGGCCTACGCAATGTGACTTTGACACCCAAAAAGAATGTTTCGAATACACCGGCCATCTCGGATGAGGTTTTCCCTGTAACCCCGTTTTTTGGTTATAATCCTAAAGAAGATGCATTATTATAAGGCTTTTATAGTTTTTTCATAAAAAAAGTCAAAAGTGTTTATTATTTATGAGGGTTATGTGGGTATTTGAGACTTATATAGACAGTCGTCTATAACTCTTTTGGGTTGAAAAATTGAGAAGTAAGTACGGCCCCGTCTTAGTCAATAACCTGAGGGATAGTTTATTTTTAAAAACATAAAGCAAATCAATAATAAAGAGTTCAGATAAATACTTTCCATATAATTATATATATATGGGTGGTTCTCTGTGACATCGAAGATTTCAATAACTTAAAATTTGGTATTAAAACGTAGATAACTTGTTATTAAGAAGTTATTTGAATAGAAAGCACTGAAATCAAAATAAAATCGTCAAGTATTTTGCGCTACATAATAATAAATAAATGTTTTAAATTTCATTACCAATCTATTTTTTGTGACATATAGCAGTCTTAAGGTTGTGTAATCAAATAAATTTCAATGATGTAATTAAAATAAATAAAATAATATAACTTCATATGTAAAATTTTAGTAAAATTTATATGATAAATGTGTAGTATTTATTTGCAATCTGTTTAATTATGTGTGCTAACGGTTTTTGAATCTAGAGGTAAAAATTCATAATATAACTTATGTGCAACTAAAACTTCTTTCGTAAACATTTCTAAGTGATTAAATGTTGTCTAATAAAAGACGTGATATTAGTTTTTTGAATAGTAAATTTTATTATTGTAGTTTGTTGAATATAATCACAATTTTTCTTTGCAACAATTGTGATTAATAATATTAAAGTTATTGGTAATAATCTGCACAATTATATTTGTACAAATACTTATTTTCATTCCATTTTATACTCGTGAATTTATAATTCGAATAGTAATAACGATTGCTTTAACCAGTCAACTTAATAATTTACCCGGAATTCTATTTATTAATAAATTAAATAAAAATAAATACTTATATATAAATTTTATTATAGAATTGATTCGACAGAAACTTACATTCATTTTATATAAAGTAAATATCTTAAAAAGATATATGGTATTCAAATAAACAGAAATCGTATCTATTGTCTAAAATAAAAAATTATTTCTAAATTTCAAACTTCCATCAAGGAAGTGTCTTTTATTTACCCATCTGCTAAGTGTTTCCAGGCGCTATTTCTTATTTTTGTAATTAATTTGAATTTTAATTTGTTTACAGCAATTGCCGAGTTGTTAGAAATTTATTTGAAAAGAGCATTATTATTTTTATTAATTATTTTTTTAATAAATAATTATTTGTATACAGGTAATAAAAAGTTAAATATATCTGCAATTTGGATTTCGCAACTCTTAAATTTAAAAATTATATTTATTTGTTTAGGTAAAAAAAATATTTAAATTCATTGACGACGTATATATGACGCGTCATACGCGTATTGATGATTAATAAGTGAAATCAGCTGCAGACTAAACGTCAGTTGGTTGTGTCAGTTGATTTTGCAAAATTTCCGATCGAAAAGCGGGGGGGGGGGGGGGAGGTCATCAAAAAAACAAAAATTTTTTTGTCTCCGATTTTACTGTAAAAACCTATATAAGTGTATTTCGACGTGCTCTTTCGATCTGTCAGTTGAGTGTGTCAGTTGAGTATTAAAACAGCTAAACTAAACAGAACGTTATCAACAAGGGTCGATAAAAAGTTATCTCGATCCTACGTTAAAAAATCTTTAAATTTAATAAAATTTGTATATTGTCGATGCGTGCATATAATGTGGCGTAATAACAGCAGCAGGACACATTACGGGCAGTATTATCATCTGTTTCCTGAAATACGTAAACATAAGTTGAAATTTAATGAATATCTAAGAATGTCGGTGAAAACATTTGACCACATTTTGAATTCAATTCAAGGATTATTACAAAAGAAATGGTGTAATTTACATTCCGATCCGATTCTTCCAGAAGAAAAGTTAGTTATAACATTAAGATTTCTTGCTACAGGTGAGAGTTATGCTTCTCTAGCGTTGACTTTCGGTATTGGAAAGTCAACTGTATTGGCAACGGTTGTAGAGTGTATGGATGCTATCTGGAACAATCTTCAACCTCTTCACATGCCTTGTCCAACTGAACTAGATTTTCGTAGAATATCAGAAATATTTTATAAAAAATTTAAATTTCCCAACTGCTTGGGTGCGATAGATGGTCGTCGTATTCGCATTAAGAAACCTCCACATTCAGGAACTGCACACTTCAATTATAAAAAATATTATTCAATGGTTCTTCAGGCGCATGTTGATGCAGAATATCGATATATCACAATAGATATTTGTCATTACGGATCTCAGAGTGACGCTGGTATTTTCAGCTATTCGAAGCTAAAGAAAGCCATTGATAATCAACTTTTACAATTACCAAAAGGAAAAGCATTACCTTTGACAAATACAGTTACTCCATACTATTTTGTTGGCGACGGAGCATATCCACTTTCAGATATAATGATGAAACCGTTCAGAGGTTTTAATTTAAAAGAAGAAGAGAAAAATTTTAACACACGGCTTTCAAAAGCTCGTGTAGTTGTTGAGAATGCTTTCGCAAAAACATGTCAAAAGTGGCGAATTTTCTATACCGTTATTGATTGCAGACCTGGAAATTGTTGAAAAAATTATAAAAGCTACCTGCGTATTACACAACATCATTTTGAACTTGCAACTACACGATGGGACTGTAGGAGAAACTTTTTACCATGATATTGTTGGCGACGAACAAACAGACAGTGCCGTTTGTACCAGAGAAGAAAAGAGAGGTCAAGAGGTGAGGAGAACGCTAGTTCAGTATTTGATGGACCATTAATTATTCACTGCTATTCAATCAGTACAGGTAATTTTTTATCTACAATATACGTATTTTGAAATAAATGGCATTTCCCTACTCCTTATAAAGTGGTATAAATCTTTCAGAATATCATGGGCCTTAATATGACTGGAGTTGAATTCCATTCTCCTTGCACAACGATTTCGGTGGACCGGTCAAACATTATAAATCTATCACAACCCTGCTCTGATGTTAGCTTAATCAACCTTGATATGCTGATTTACAGCCATACCGGTGAAAAACCTATGCATGTTGCAAAAGATAGTTTCAACATTTCTGTGCAAGGATCAATTTTGTATTACTTTAATTGGTTAATTAAATCTTTTAAATTCGTTTTGTTTTATTTACTTTACAAGTATTCACAATCAAGTCAGCAAAGTGGAAAGACGAGAGGGGAGGGTTTTTATAGATTACAGTCAATATTACTTAGCGTTATAAAAGTAATAGAGGTTTGCAAAGATTTTCAGAAGCATACTTGTAACAAGATTGAACGAAGTTAATGTTGTCTCCTAATTTCCAATAAATTGTTGCCTTCAAAGCTTCATTGGGACAATATTTTTTTTGCTTTATTGGTTTCTTGGTTATTTAAAAATTTAATTACAATATTTTTATATTTTTGAAAATAAAACGCAAACCTTCTGTATAAAATCAAAATGGTCCTTTGTCATTTCACTTACCCGTCAACTTGCTGAAAGAATAGTAAAAAAATAAAATATAATTGTGAAAGTATTAAAAATTAATGCTCTTATTTTTAGAAGTTTTAATTAAAAATAATGCAAGTTATAAGAAATTAATTTAATTAAACAGTATACATTATTTTACATTTCATTAAAGAAATTTTACATCTTCATTAAAGAATTTTTTACATACATACTTTTAAATTAGAATTTAAAATTATTGATTATCACGTCTTATTCGCTGATGTTTTTATCATATGAATTTTCAAATAAACAAACAAAGACATTAATATTTATTATTGTGTCAATACTGTATATAAAATTTTTTGTAATTTGTAAATAATTCTGTAAGTAATATTATTATCTTAGATCAATTTAAATTATTAATAATACAATAGTTTACGTCGGCAAGGTTCCTCTGCTTGTTCAACACCACCAGCAACATCAAGAACCCCATCAGCAGGTCCAGGTTCTTGGGGCGAAACTACCTTTGGTGCAGCTACCTCGGTTGCAGTTATCTGGGGCCTTCTTGCATTTGGCATATTTTGCTTCACCTGGAAATACAAAAAAATGATTTTGTTTACTTGATTACATTTTATACATTTCTTCTGCACAACTTGTAAATGTGTAACCTTATTTTATTATATATATATATTATATATAAAACAAGCTTACATATTTACAAGATCTCATAAAAATTACATCAATAAAATAATATATTTCTTACCATTTTCTCACACGAGTGTCGAATACTATTTTTCGACACGATGGGAGAGAAACTCAATTTACTGTGCAATTTTTAGAATATAGAATAAACGCGAACAAACGCGATTTCGTGCGCGAAATCGCGTTTCACGTACGATGAGTTAAATAAATTTACCAAAATTATTGTTTATGATTATAATTTTTATTTATATCACTTGTTTCATCATTAGACTCAATATTTTTAGTGGAATGACAAGTTTGTACTTTTCTAAATTTATCAAAGTTGAATGCATCTGGATATGTAATTTTAACATGAAATGATAATACTATTTTGGCATAATTTAATTAATATTGCCATTTTTTAATTTACTATAATTTATAGTGCAATAATTTACACAATACTGACTAGTAGTATTATATATGTAATCACATTCTTTAATGACTAAAATATAGTGCGCATTTACATCAGTGTCGTACGATCAGTAAATGAAAAAGTTAAAAATAGATTTTTTCAATTTGTATAAGTTTGCATCATAAATTGCAGGGATAAGGAATATTTATAATTTGGTAACACAAATATGCGCAAAAGTGCGAAAAATGTCAGAACTTCTTAAATCCATTGAACTTTTTGTCTGTATTACTATTATTTTTTTTAATAATGTGGCGGACAAAAAACGAAATCTAAAATTTTGATTATTCATTTTATCGTTATTTTTGGGTTTTGCGCTGAAATTATATGAATAATCAATTATTTTTGTAAAAATGTATTTAAATAGTTTATTTCTCTACAAGATATCAACATTTAAAGTTAAATACGTATCATTCAATCGTTAGGATAAATAACGATAGTTTACTAATGCAATTGGATATTGGTATTAAAACTACGTAAAATAGAAAAAAAAACAAAAATATTGATAAAACGATAATTGAAAATTTTAGTACAGAGGTAGCAACATTTGGCAAGCAGAAGTTCAGACGTGTCAGCAAGAGCAACCTATTAAAAACTTTTAACTTGTTTTAATTATACTCTCTGTAACTTAAAATAATGGCCCAGAAAAAATCTGAAAAAATTCAGGAGAACTACTGGATACCACTAAAACATATTCCCACAGTTACAGCAATATTTATTTTTTTCATCTTCGATGTCACAGAGAACCACCCATATATATATATATATTCCACCTTTGGTGTAAGTTATGTCCTAAAATACGTGAAAATTAGTGATATTATGAGGTTTATGAGGCATAAGTTACACCAGCGGTCTTGGCCAATAATCTAACCCAAGCCATTCGAAAGCTCGCGAAAAATGTGAATTTTTGAGAGGTGTTAGATTAAAATCGATTATGGTGTAGTAGCCTTTTTGATATTCAATATGTCCGGGTGTTCTATTTCTCCGAAATTTTAAAATTAAGAAATGTAACCAGGGTAGATAAGTTCTAAAGATTAATTTAAACAAAAGTTGTTTGTAATGTTTTTTCAAAAAAATCAACAGATTTTGAGATAAATGGCTTTAAAAATAGAAATTTTTCTAAAAAATTGAAAAATTTCCACTTTTTATGGTCAAATAACTCTTAAGCAAATTATTTTTAACACTTAAATTGTTTTTGTATTTTCTCGAAGATGTTTCCAGCCTGTTCTCAAATTTTGGAGTGATTTAAAATTTTCATCGTACCACTTGACGTGAAATAGCCCATATATGTGTATATATATGTATGTATGTATGTGGGTGTGTGTGCGTGCGGCGGAATATTTATATAATATATATATATTTTAAAATTGTTTTTTCAAGAATACATAATATATGTATTTTTTCCGTGTGCAAAAAAAAGTTGTGAACATAACATGAAAGAATGTGTATTTGTTTACTCATTCTTGATAAAACTCATAAAATTTTTAAACGTATACTCAATAATAATAACGGATCTAAAATTAAATGTAATGCTTTAAATACAGATGCAAAATTGTTTGAAGATGAAATAAATATTAATCAATTATAACATACACTTTTCCAAATATTCATATGATATATACAATGGGTTAAATATTAAATATATTAATTATTGCATTTTTAAGATAATTCTATTATAAACAATTAAATATATTATTTATTGCATTTTTAAGATAATTCTATTTTTATACTTATTTATATTTTAATTACACCTTTTTATAAGTAATTTATACTCCATAATAGTTTTCTGCAATTGAAAGTACTCAAATCAAAAACACGTTTTAAAAAGTTGTCAAAACCCGCAAGTATATGTGTTATTCTAATCAAACTTTGAAAATTGTTATCTGATAAATAAAATTGTTATCTGTCTGATAAATTTTAAAGTATAAGATAAAAATATCTTTGATTCTAATTCCCATATTTTCTCTACTTATTTATATTTTTATTACACCTTTTCTATATCTAACTTATATTCCATAATATTTTTCTGCAATTGAAAGTATTCAATTCGAAAACACCTTCCAAGAAGGTGTCAAAACCCGCAAGTATTGTGCTATTCTAATCAAACTTTGAAAATTGTTATCTGATAAATAAATTCTGCAATTCAATCTGACATTGTTATCTGATAAATAAATAATTTTAATTTCTAACTACCTTATTTTATCTATTTCTTTGAATTTTAATGAAACATTTTTATAAATATTACGAAAATTTCGTATAAAAAATTTCTGCAATTGAAAGAATTGAAATGAAACTGAAATCGACAAGTATTTTGAATCGTACCATAAATTTATATTTTATATAAACATTTTTATATATATTACTTAAACTTCGTAAAAAGTTTCTGCAATTGAAAGCACTGAAATCAAACTGTAATCGACAAGTATTTTGAACCATGCAAAAATTTCTACCAATCTGAATACAGATTTTTTTATATGAAAAGTATCTTACACTATTATTTTTCATTTCTGGCCCTCACATGTTTTACAGTAATAAATAAATAATATTCTAATGATATTAATTTGTGCAAAATTAATTTCTGCAATACTAATAAAATGGACATTTCTTTTTTATTCTTTTAAATAATAAAATAATACTTGCACCACCGTTGGTTAAACGCTTCATATATGTGTTAATTCTGACTATATTAACTGATGTTACATTTTATAAATAATTACATACATCTTAGCTTTTATCTTATTAATTAATTAATTAATTGGTAAAATCATGTAGATTGTATATCCTTAGTTAAGTGAAATAATAATTATTTTACATAACTACTAAGAAAAACTTGCTAATCAGCGACGGAGGTCATACGATGTCTTGGTGAAGAAAGCACCTGTTGAAAATACAGTCGCTAGTGGTGCTTGTATCAATCGGCAGGGGCCGGGAATCAAACCTGGGACCTCCAGATTACGAGTCCGTCGCCCTACCGACCAAGCCATCGCAGGCCTCTTTTAGGAACTTTATTAGATAAAAATAATGATGTCTATTTTATCATTGGTGATGTAGGATATTAAAATTGCCAGATAGCATATTGCAATATTTATATATTATTACTCATTGCAGTTTCTTCACGGTATTATATACTTTCATAAATGTAAAGGAATACATTAGTAAGTCATTATTTTATACTACGAGTATAAAAAATGATCGATAAAAAAAATGACTCGCTATACGTAAGCTCCAGAAAATTTCATTCTCCCGCTCTCTCATTTTCTGTCTCTCTTTCTTCTCCTACCGCGAGTTACCGCTTCCCTCTCCAAGCGACCCTTCCTCGCGCCGCTTGCCCCGCAACTTGCCACCGTACGCTCAGGCGCGCTCTCATTCGCTGATTTATTTGTAACTTTAATTGACATTATCTTATTAATTATGCATCAAATCAAAATTTGCTAAAGGAAAAAGTTGCTTAGAATCTCCTGCTCTGCATGTATGCCGAAGGAACGGAATCATTAAAAGAACACCCTGTATATTCATTTTGTCGCTGCCAGTAATAAACACCGCAACTGGTGTTTAATCGCGACGGCAAAGTTTAAGACAAAGTCGAATATGCTAATGGTTTTATGCAGCTGCCGACCACCCGGCAAAAGAATTTTTACCATGGTCCGCGCCTTAGAAAAGGAGCTGGGCGTAGAACATGAGGAAAGGATTTTTGACAATGCGAACGAGCTACAAAGGATTTCGGAGGCGCTAATATACATAAAAACTGAAATTGGTAGATTTAAAGTGGTTAAAAAAAACGCAATAGAATACATAATGACGCTACTAAAAACACCAACGAATAACCCAAATCTGTCAGTCGACGACTTAATGTAAAAATAAATTTAATTGTAAATAATAATTATATTTTAAAACTCCATCTAGAGTCGAAAATTTTTGGATTTTTAACTTTAATATTTTGAGATCTGTCTACTAATGTCCAGACTTCGTTAATCTTCACAGGCTCCAATTCACTATGAATTACTTTTTCCTATTCAAGCTTACCTGGGGACATCATATCCTCTCTGTACGAGTTTGGTACCTTGTGGACTGTAGCAACAAAGACATATTGCTGATTTTCTTACAGTAAGTTAAAATCTGATTCAAGCTGTCGTGATTCTTCGAATTTTATATTATCTTTTCTTGGACGTCCTCTCTTTCCTTTTTCTCCCTTCGTTTTTGATATTTCTAAGTCATCTAGAAAAAATAATATATACTGTATATTTTAGGATAAGTGATGGAAACAATGCAACAAACAATACAAAATATGGCACATATAACCAGAAATAACAACGAACCTTGCACATAAAAAATTCGTCATCTGTAAGAAATTACGAACTTAACTATATCCAGAAATATTAAGTTGACTTAAGGTGTTCCATCATGTAATATATCTACTTGTTGTTATATGTGCCATATTTTGTGTCGATTGTTTCATTGTTCTGTGATTTTAATTATAAATCAAGGAGCAATACAACAAACAAAACAAGGTGGGTTTTCAATAAAAACCAATGTAGGGTTATCGAATGATCAGGTACGTAATTTTAATTAACAATGAATTCGATGTGAGGTTTCGTATGATATAGCACGTGATATTTGTGTAAATAATTAAGTTCGTAATTCACCACATTTATAATAAAAAGTCATCTTTCGTAAAGTAAAACAGGTATCACGCATTTATGAACGATTCTTGCAGTACAGTACTGGTCCTACGCGTGACATCTGTTTTTTATGAAAAAGACGCTACTTTCACCACGTGCGTCGGAAATTTTCAACTATTTTTCCAACCCCATCCTTGCAAGAAAATTTATATACACCTTTCTTTGACGAAAACTAAAAGTAATTTCCTTTAGTCATAGTTCCTTCACGGTCGAGTTAAGATCGTCGTATTTACCTTTATTCAAAACTATTTTATATAGTGTATATCGTGTATAGATATTATTTGTCTATAATACGAAAATTTGCGCGTGTGTGTGTTAGTTCAATTAGTAGTATACTGTGTATTTCAGAATAAATATATATATAAATTACAATGGAAAGTGCAAATTATATAGACAACTTGCTTGAGGATCTATTCAATCAATGTGACACGCCTACGGTTCAACCCCCCGGTGCGCTACCATTGTTACCTGAGGATGAGGAGCAAAACATAAGTGGATGTGATTTTAATTTTGAAACTTTAAATACAGACATTTTATACGATTATACCTCCGACGAGGTAGAAGAGTATATGACGATATTTTAAAAAAATTATGTGAATGTGACAATGGCTTCGCCACAACGGTTCAACAAAGTGTGAATAACTTGGACAGTAATAAAGAAAACGATTCATCCTTGGAAAATAAAAAGATAACACCCAAAAAATCAAAGAGGAGCACACTTTTTATTAATCAAAATACGGCGACTTTAAGTGCTTACGAAAAAATAAATATCTCTGCAGCATTAGCCCGGGATATTGCGACCTGTATGACACAGCTTGACAGATGCATCAATGATTCGCATAAACCCGCGATCTTTTTACACAAATATTTTGAATGGGCAACGCTTATATTAAAGGGAAATAACCAAATTTTGTCCAAGGCGGATTATAGTATGAATATGAACGAATTTTTTGATAATATCAGAATAATACATGAGCCACATAAAAAATTTCGATCAAAAAATACTCCAACAAAACAAGAGGCGTTTAAACTCTTATACGAACTAACAAAGCTACAGGGTTTGTTAAATGGATAGTAAGTACTCATCATTAATTTATTATTATATAAAAACAATTATAGATAATAATAACGTGAAATTTCTAGTTCATTCTGAAGAGGGGGATGAATTTAAGCGTTTGCTTATTTTTATATTACTTATTTCATCACCAACGATAATATCAGAAGTCGAGGAAGAATTCAATCAAACTGAATTAGGAAAACTGGTTCTGGTTGCTGCTAGTCAGATATCGTCACTGTCTAAAACATCGATGGGGATGGTGAACGTAAGTATAAGATTATCTATAAGTTTTGTGTTGAATTAGGTTTTATTACTGTTTGATCATTAAGCAATCGTTAATATAATTACCCAGATAGCATGTCAGATTGTAGCAATATTACTGGAATGTTGTCGCATTGCTACAATATGGACATTATACATTGTCGGAATATTGTAACAATGTTCTAATAATATTAAATGTCCTAGGTTTTGAGTATAGTGCAATATTGATGGTACATATTACAGCATTATTCAATATTTTCAAAATATCAAAGGCGAATACTGGTTAATATTGTAGTAAAATACCACAAACAGTTGTAGAATATTGCAATAATATTAAAAAGGCACAGAATAGTGCATTTTCCCAATTTTGTAGCAGTGCTAATCGTAATATTGAATACAATATTAGTGTATTATTGAACTTTATTGTAAACACGTTGGTGCAATGTGAGAGCAATATTGTAATTGAATATTACAACAATATTGATGCAAAATAGCATAAATAGTTCAAAAAGTTACTAAAAAATATTACTACAGCATTTTAAGAATGTGGACGGCTGATGTTATACAATCTTAATTTTGTCTTTTTATTTAAATTTTTAATTTTGGATTCAACAATATTATTTAACATCTCTCTCTATATATAAAAAGATTCTGCTGCCGTCGCCGCCGCCGCCGCTGTGTATAAGACTTTTTGGGGTATATACATGAATTGGAATGTCCTGTATATCTATATACATATATAATGGGTTAATATACAGGGTGTTCTTTTAATGATTCCGTTCCTTCGGCATACATACAGAGCAGGAGATTCTAAGCAACTTTTTCCTTTAGCAAATTTTGATTTGATGCATAATTAATAAGATAATGTCAATTAAAGTTACAAATAAATCAGCGAATGAGAGCGCGCCTGAGCGTACGGAGGCAAGTTGCGGGGCAAGCGGCGCGAGGAAGAGTCGCTTGGAGAGGGAAGCGGTAACTCGCGGTAGGAGAAGAAAGAGAGACAGAAAATGAGAGAGCGAGAGAATGAAATTTTCTGGAGCTTACATATAGCGAGTCATTTTTTTTATCAATCATTTTTTATACTCGTAGTATAAAATAATAAATTTTTTCATTGTTTAATGACTAATAGCCACTAATTAAAAAAACTTCAGAATATGAATTCATTGCGGTTAATGAATTTTTTACTTTTTTAGTGCGAATAAAAATATGCGAGATTTAATTTTATTGTCCGTCATTTTTTCTACTCATAGTGTAAATGCTTATTTACAAAAATTGATAATATTGTTATCAATTTTTTGAACATTTAGCGTCATTTAGCCGATGAAATAAAATATTATCAGAATATGATTTAATTGTTTTTGATGAATTTCTCCGTTTAACAGCAAATAAAAAATTATAAGAATTTTTTTTAATATCGATCGTATTTTTTACTTCTGGTATAAATCCTATTTTACAAAAATTAATAATTATTTAATAAATTATTTGATTATTTAACGACTTATAGCCGCAAAATACAAAATTTATCAGAATATTAATTCAATGCGCTTCTTGAATTTATCTCATTAAGTGCAAATAAAAATATGCGAGATATAATTTTATTGTTCTTCATTTTTTTTACTTAAGTGTAAATGCTTATTTACAAAAATTGATAATCTTGTTATCAATTTTTTGAACATTTAGCGTCATTTAGCCGATGAAATAAAATATTATCAGAATATGATTTAATTGTTTTTGATGAATTTCTCCGTTTAACAGCAAATAAAAAATTATAAGAATTTTTTTTAATATCGATCGTATTTTTTACTTCTGGTATAAATCCTATTTTACAAAAATTAATAATTATTTAATAAATTATTTGATTATTTAACGACTTATAGCCGCAAAATACAAAATTTATCAGAATATGAATACAAAGCGCTTCTTGAATTTATCTCATTAAGTGCAAATAAAAATATGCGAGATTTAATTTTATTGTTCTTCATTTTTTTTACCTAAGTGTAATTGCTTAGTTACAAAAATTGATAATATTGTTATTAATTTTTTGAACATTTAGAGTCATTTAGCCGATGAAATAAAATATTAACAGATGATTTAATTGTTTTTGTTGAAATACTCCGATTAACAGCAAATAAAAAATTATAAGAATTTTTTTTAATATCGATCGTATTTTTTACTTCTGGTATAAATCCTATTTTACAAAAATTAATAATTATTTAATAAATTATTTGATTATTTAACGACTTATAGCCGCAAAATACAAAATTTATCAGAATATTAATTCAATGCGCTTCTTGAATTTATCTCATTAAGTGCAAATAAAAATATGCGAGATTTAATTTTATTGTCCGTCATTTTTTCTACTCATAGTGTAAATGCTTATTTACAAAAATTGATAATATTGTTATCAATTTTTTGAACATTTAGCGTCATTTAGCCGATGAAATAAAATATTATCAGAATATGATTTAATTGTTTTTGATGAATTTCTCCGTTTAACAGCAAATAAAAAATTATAAGAATTTTTTTTAATATCGATCGTATTTTTTACTTCTAGTATAAATCCTATTTTACAAAAATTAATAATTATTTAATAAATTATTTTATTATTTAACGACTTATAGCCGCAAAATACAAAATTTATCAGAATATGAATTCAAAGCGCTTCTTGAATTTATCTCATTAAGTGCAAATAAAAATATGCGAGATATAATTTTAGTGTTCCTCATTTTTTTTACTTGAGTGTAATTGCTTAGTTACAAAAATTGATAATATTGTTATTAATTTTTTGAACATCTAGCGCCTTTTAGCCGATGAAATAAAATATTATCAGAATATGATTTAATTGCTTTTGATGAATTTCTCCGTTTAACAACAAATAAAAATTTGTAAGAATGTTTTTTATAATATCGATCGTATTTTTTACTTCTAGTATAAATCCTATTTTACAAAAATTAATAATTATTTAATAAATTATTTGATTATTTAACGACTTATAGCCGTAAAATACAAAATTTATCAGAATATGAATTCATTAAGTGCAAATAAAAATATGCGAGATTTAATTTTATTGTTCTTTATTTTGTAACGGTAAACGGTTCACGCGAGACGAAAATCGTACCGATCGCGTGAGTCTACCGTTGAAGACGCGTAAAGCGCATGCGCGAGCGCGTCGGAGAGCCGGTGTGCACGACACACCGGCAGTATCGTTCGAACCTCGAACAACACGAGATCGGCAGTATCGTTCGGTTCGCGGCGCGACTTAACTTGAAGTCAGTCAAGGCCCCGCGACCTCGGACTGTGGCAAAGGAGCGAGAGAGAGCGAAGGAAGGTCCGAGAGAGAGAGAGTGAGAAAAAGCGGACACCGAGAGTGCCAACCCACAACTTCGAAGAGGCAAGTAAGTCCTGGCCAGGCGTACGCCGGTTCAAAAGCACGACGCGATCCGCGAGCGGCATCGGGATACGCGCGGTACCCCGACGCACCATATCGCCCGGGTGAGAGGCCGGATACCCTCGCCGTGTCTCTCTCTATTGCGTAGGCACGCGTTCGATAAGCCGGAGTGCTCCACACTCCGGCAATAATTTACCCGTACCAGGCCTTCTGCCTAACCAGGTGCTCGATACCTGGTGTAATCTCATTCCCCTGAACATATCGAGACGCCGTGTCTCGGAGCGTAATTTGCGGCGGGCGCACACACACACACGCGCACTGTATACATTTTAAGTTCCCG
>JANSJX010000861.1:0-15495 GCA_026168455.1 Theocolax elegans | reverse complement strand
TCGTTGGATTGTGTATATTGCACAGCCAACGAAGACTACTGTGATCGGTTATAAAACGGTTATAGAACTTAAACTGGTAACCCTCAATATATGTCGAAATTTTCTAATTGCCCATACTACGGTCAAGCATTCCCGTCTGAAACGCTATAGTTGCCTTCTGTTGGCGAGAGTGCTCTACTGGCGAACTCCAGGACCCTCTCTACTCCAAACGACCTGGTTGGTACTGCACCGATACCGGTGTCACTAGCATCTGTCTGAATGGTATATTCATGTTTGTTACAGTGCATAGAAAAAATATTAAATTATAGATTAGTATGGTTCTTAGTTTAGATAGCCTAAGTATTTGTACAAATAAAATACAACAAAGTTTGTTTAAAAACGAAAGTTTAATTGCTTTATTTTTGGATATTAAAGGAGCATTTGATAATGCAATACCTGATATTATTATTCAAGAGAGATATTATTATTTAATAGAGTTTGGTTTACCTAAACAATTAATTACTTCTTATAAAAATTTAATTTATCAAAGAAGATTAATTCCAGTTAATATAAAGACTGAAGAAAATGAAATATTTAATGTAAATGTTGGTCTACCTCAGGAATGTTGTTCCATCCCAACACTTTTTTCTATTTATGCTAGTTTTATTTCTCAACTAAATGAAGGTCCATTAGAGTATTCACAATTTGCTGATGATTTGACAGTAACGATTTCAAGTTCAAATATTACAGAAGCATTAAAAATAATGGAAAATCAAATCGCTAAACTTCATGACTCGTTAGGAAAAAAAAATTTATTTTTAGCACCAGAAAAATGTAAATTAGTTATATTTAATAAAAAAATAAGAAGAAAAATGAAAAAAATCTTTCTATTAAAATAAATAATCATATTGTTAAAACTTCAAAAGAAGCTAAATTTTTGGGTATGACGTTGGACTGTAAATTATCATAGCTTTCACATATTAAGAATGTTGAAAGTGAATGTCAATCGCCTTTGAATCTCATGAAGTGTATTAGAGGCATCTCTTGGGGTGCTGATGTAGATACCTTGATGATGATTTATAAGGCGCTTGTTCGACCTAGACTTTAATATGGAGGTTTCTTAAATTCTCCATGTAAAGGGGTATACTTTAATATATTATAAAAAATACAAAATATATGCATCAGATTTTCATTAGGATATCAATGTACAACACCAGTAAATATATTGATGTCAGAATCGATAATACCACATCTAAATAGTAGGTTTGAATTATTAGCTTATATAAATTTATATTGAAAAGTATGTCTTTTGAGACTAGTAATAAAATCGCCGAAATGAAAAAAAAAACATTTCAATTGTCACATCACCCAATATATAAACAAAATGTTGATAAATCAATTTTAGTTAAATGTTATAAAAATTCTTGGTTTAGAAATGATGGTATACTTAAATCTGATATTTTTTTAAATTCACAATATCCTACAATGGTAATTTTTTAAAACCCGATTGTGATATTCAATTGGGATATGAATTAAAAAATGCTACTAATGCGAATCTTATTTTAAGGGACAAAATTCGTGAACCAAAAGATCATTTAGACATATATCTGACGGATCTAGAATCGATACAAATAGTGAAATATTTGTTGGTTGTTCTGTTTGGTCTGAAATTGAATTTTTTAAAAAATCATTTAGACTTACTAATGTTGCAACGATTTTTACTGCTGAGTGCTATAGCATTCTTACTGCCTTAGATAATATTTTTAAATATATAAAAATGGATGGAAACAATGTTTATAAAATTTATAGATTTTCTTCTGATTTATTGAGTATCATTAATGCTTTAATGAAATTAAAAGGTTTCGATTATGAATCTCCCTTGCTGGTACGAATACGAAACTAATTATTTATATTACATAATATGAATATTTCAATTAAAATTTATTGGATACCTTCTCGTCTTTTTGCCACCCTCGCTTATTCGTTCGGGCGGCAAATGCGACTCGTGCCTGATACGCCTGCTTCGCACACTCGTATCGTAATATACTATTTTAACACGATGTGAGCGAAACACATATGATTAAATTAAACCGTGAATGAACCAAAGCGATTCGCATACTCCGTGCGCGAAGCAATTTGCTTCGCGCACGCATTCAAGAGTGCGTGAATCAGGTGCTTCGCACACGCAAAGCAAGCATGAGGAACCGTGTTTCGCGCTCGGAGTGTTAAAAAGTAGATTTTCTCGCATCGTTCGGGCGTGAACGTTACACGAGACGACAATTTAAATCTCGCACTTGTATGGCACGTATGTTTCGTTGAGCGTGCGAAAAGTCGAGCTCCTCGCACGGAGTGTCCAACATTTATTATTACATGTAATGAAGAAATGTTGTAATACGTAAAATATAAAATACTTTAATAAAATTTAGGAAAATGTAAGAAACTTTATCTAAATGTACAAAAGTATACAAAATAGAAACAATAGGTTAAATACGAAGAGTTGCACTTTTTTATCTACCATTTAACTAAAAACATATTTTACAACAAATTATTGCAATTCAAATATTTATTTATTACAAAAAGTTTTTGCTCAGTGCCTGCTAGCTGAAAATTTGGTTCTCCAGACCTTCAATTGTTCAGTTAACCATTCTATTTGCTCTTGATGAACGCATTGTTGCACCGAATTCAAAAGAGCACGAGCTAACTGCAACTTGTGCAAAATTCTTCAACTCTCTATTTATCTCTTTTTACCTGGAGTCATCATGGAATTGATGTCCAAATTATTTTTAAGTATTCTTATCTCTTTCTTCTCCAACGGTACAATTAAATTGGCAGCTGCTTTGTAAGTCTCGTGGAGAACGAACTTGCTGGTCTCTTAAATCTCACCACCAATCAGCAATTCATCAAGTATAAAATAAGCCATTTCAAAGTTAAAACAATATTTCAATTACACTTCCAAAATACTTTTTTAATAGCTCGATGCACTGTAATGAATAATCTCGAATGTCAGCAGTTCGTTGTTATTTTGCTCGATTGCACAACAAAAATACAAACTAACACACCTATGAAAACATTATACAATATATAAATAATTTATACATTTACAAGGCAAAGGACAATTACTATTAAATTAATAAAAATGTTACTTTAATAATAAAATATACTGCAAAAGTGACATAATTATAACGATGAATTATTCGTAACATATATACATTCATGCATAACCTTATATACAAGGCAATATTGTTATAAGGAAAAAGTATAGAAAGCTATTCATGTTGTACAAAAGAATATTTAAAAATATATTTTTTTCTATATATACTATACCTGACAATATAATTCATCATTGTCACTGTGATAAAAACTTGTTGATCCACCGACCGAATTTGGAACTAACCTATCAATTTTTTACTTCAATCGTGACGACAGCCAAGAGCGCAAAGTTAGTTTTTTTATTGCGGCAAATAGACTCTTTAACTACTTGATTCCCGATTAGTAAAATTTACTGACTTTACTTTCGTCATTCCCAATGTTGCTATAAGATTACACAACAAGCGCTTAACGTTGTAACGTCGAAAACGACTCGACCAGTACATACCAATGGTTTGCGCGTTCCACTGCGTTCCCACAAATAAAATGTCAAATTGAGACGCAATTATGCAGCCAGTTAATGATACACGTCAGCCGGCGCCCGACGTTAGAACAGACTTATACTCTGTTATGGCGAGCGGTTAAAATTTTATTTTAATTAGCGAATACATTATGTTTTTGTTACAAACCAGAATAAATTATTTTCAATTTAAAAAAGCGAAAAAAAACATTTCCAGTCTTCACTCTCCTTTGCGAAGCAACCGCAAAAGGGCATTTTTGCTAAAAAAAACAGTTTTAAGTATGTCAAAGCTAAATCTGTGTTCTCACGCAAATCAGGATCGCATTAAACCAAAGTTGATGCAAATCCAAAGGCGCAGCATGTTTATTCATACTCAAAATACTCCAAACCCAAACAGTTTAAAACTCATACCCGGAGTGAAGGTCCTAGGAGCCAGACAAACCTAAGATTTCCCTAATGCGACGAATGCATTTTGTCCATCTCTGGCAAAGATGTTGTTTTGCGTTGAAGCTGAGTCAAAGAAATATTTTTTTACCCCGATTTTATCACCATTACAAAGATAGACGAGGATGTGCAATGGCAAATTTTGAAAACAGAAATTTTTACTAATATTATGGACTTCTTTCTAGCGGATTACATGTTTTGACATAAACTGAGTGTTTTTTAGATACAGGTTTACATCCATTGTACAATTTAAATATTGATAAAGTTATTTGATTTTATTTACTCAATTATTGATCGTATAAAAATAACTAAAGAAGATGACAAAATTATGCAGATGATTAAAAAACTCTTAGATACTAGAATTCAGCCAGTGGTGAAAGTAGATGGAGGAGATGTAGTTTTTATGGTAAAATATTTAAAAAAATTCAAATTAACAATGTCTCTAGAAGACCTATATGTATGCGAATAAAATTAACAGTTTTTTATGCATTTATTTACAGGGTTTCAAAAATGGAATTGCTAAACTAAAAATGCAATGTTCCTGTACAAATTGTTCAGGTATCAGTTGTGACATTAAAAAATGGAGTTCAAAATATGATGCAGTTTTTGTACAAAGTTACAAACAAACTGAATTTGGAAAACTTGAAAAAAAATACTGATCAAAAGTAGGCTGTCTAAAAATGAAAAAATTGAAATAGAATAAGTTACATAATTTTATTCAGTTTATTTTATTTATTTATAATTACACTGAACAATAAATGTAAGCATGGATGTTTAAATCAAAACGCTTGTTATCTTTTTTTTACAATATGTAATATCAGTTGCTTTGGAATTTCTTAATTTACTTTTTTCATTAATATAAAGACTAATGCTTATATACATTTTGATTTAGCCTATTAATTATTCTACTATTAACTATTCATTATTTTATACAAGAGTTTTTATCGACTAGAGATGGAAACTTGCCATACTCTAATTATATTATTGGAACATTCAGCAAACAAAGTTTGTCTATCAGTCAACAAGGCCGATGACAAATATTGTGGTGTTTCAGTTTTGCTAGACGCAAATACGGACTGTGCATCACGTAGGCAGCACAATACCAATATCGGTTGGGGCTGTCATTGTGATCAACGGTATTAAGATGCTTTCCATCATTCGAGTCCCACATGATAGTTTTGTAAATTATTTATAGATATCAGTTCCATATCTGCAAACACTCACAGATTTCATGTATTCAATAAAGTATACACAAAAATGTAATATGTAAATATAAATGTCGCTACAATAGATTGGAAAAAAAAGTAATGTTCAAAAAGGGAATGAGTCCTGGTTTTCGGATAGTCTGATATCAATGATCATTATATTCTAATCTATTGTAGCGATTGGACTTAAATTTTGTGTACAGAGTTCGATACATGAAAGAAATCAATAAAGAGTTGAATTTTTCAATTAATATAGTAACTTTGACTTTTTTACAAAATATTAGGAAAATGTATAACTATTTTTTTTTCAATTAAAACATAAATCAGAATATTTAAATAAAAATAAAGAATTGCATAATTTAAAGAATCGACAAAAGAATTAAGTTTTAGTACATAAATTTATAGTCTACCATGCACTCCACAAGATATATTTTTGTAAATTAGAAAAATGATAAATAAAAACAAGGGCAAGCTTAAATATTATGTATCATGCCGTTCACAACGTGTTAAAATTTTATAATGTTTTTTACCTACACTTAAGTAAAATATTCTCTTCATAAAAATATAAAAAATTATGTTTTTACAATATTGTTAGTCAGTATCACTCGTTTTAACTTTTTAAATATAATGATTAGGTGGCATCCAAGCATATGAAAGCGTGTGACAGTGGGAAAAGCTTGAAATGTAAAAATAATTATTTGCAAAGCTAGAAATAGTAAATAATTACCTGTAGAAGTTACGATATTTCTACTAATGCAACGAAACAGTTCTTCTTTATTTTGTTAAATTTAACGATAGTTGATGATATAGTAACTACGTCACATTTGTGAAAAAATTAATAGTTCTTGCTTTATTCCTTCTCTTACATCATTCTTTCATTACTTCCGCCTTACAGCATCTGTAAAAAAATTATCAGAAAATATCTCTCCTTTGAATTCAATGAAAATGAATCAGATAGTTAATCTAAACACAAAAATAATGTATACTTATTTGATTAATAACCCGATGAAATATTTATTAAAGTAAATCCATCTCAATATTTTTGTATAATTAATTAAGCTTTTAAATACTAAACTTTCATTCAATATTCACGTCGTTTTTAAATCACTTGCTATGTAGGGCGGTCGCTCGCGTTCGCGCAATTGCGGGCCGTCCCGCACCTAACCACGCGTCACGCACACACACTTAAAGGAGGCTGTACTTGGGAGGAAGGAGCACGGCTCACCTGGACGCTCGTCTCCTGGGTCCTCGGACACACACGTAGTTATTTAAAATTGTCGTATTTGCCTTCTGATACGATCGGTGGTCGGTCGCAGTCTGTCGAGTATCGGCACGCACGAAGCGAGAGAGTTTTTCCTCGGCGCATTGCGCAGGCGCGCCTACTCTCGCGGCTCGAGTCGTGCGCGCTCGGCTCGGTTCGCACAGGCCGCTCGGGCCGTGATTTCGCTGCCTCGACGGAGATGTCGTCGACGACGTTGACTTCGTGGTGTTGGATGGCGATTGAGTAACTGCGGCCCTGCTGAGAATACTATCTGCGAGGTAAGCGTTTAAATCGTTCCTTATTACCTTGATTTTAAGCTAAATCGAGCCCCTCGAGTTTCTTCGTTGCAGGTGCCGTCTGTTCGTGTAAGTACTAATATGACAACTACACTGAAGCGGATTTTGACATGAACAAGAATCAATCAAAACTAGCAGACGCCAAACGTAATTTGAAAACGACGTGGAACGTCAGATTAAAGTTTAGTACAAGGTAAGGTTTAATCAAATATATTAAAATATCGAGATGGAGTAACGAATAAAAATGTCTTTGGATAAATGTTGAATCAAGTTAATAATCATCAGATATGTACTATATTATTTTTGTGCTTTAAATTAACTATTTGATTTTCATTAAATTTAAAAGAAAGATACTTTGTGAAATTTTTTTTGCAGATACTGTAGGATGAAGGTAAAAGTAATGGAAGAATGATGTAGAACCAGAAGAAAAGCAGAAATTATCAGTTTCTTTTATGAATGTGTTACTGTTACCATGTCATGAACGATGGTTCAGTTTAGTGTATATATAGAAGGTAATGTTAGTCAATCTTTTTTCAAATTTCTAATTCAAAATTAAATTTAATGCTTCACGGTACTTTTGATACAAACTTAAATATTATTATTTAAGTAAAATTTTGTATACGACATACAACATTTTCATTTAATACGCCCGCATAGATATAAACATTCGCATTTGTATACCATATTGAAGTAAAGAACGTATAAAAAAATGTTTTTTTAAGTAGCATCTTTTACCGATCTTAGCAAAAAGTTAATTTCTTCATTCATTTATCAAATTATATATTTTTATCAGCCATTATTATTATTATCTAAAACAATAAATAAAAACACTTTACAAAACATGTAGTTAATTCATATACTTCCATTAAATCATATGTAAATTTGTTTACTTTACTCACGGATGTGTCAAAAATGCT
The DNA here is from genome assembly GCA_026168455.1 of Theocolax elegans. Lineage (NCBI taxonomy): Eukaryota > Metazoa > Arthropoda > Insecta > Hymenoptera > Cerocephalidae > Theocolax > Theocolax elegans. Next base: position 7,786 of record JANSJX010000861.1, on the reverse strand, counting down.
TTCAATTATACTTGTATTTAGTCAATCAGAGATAGTTTCTTGATTTGCATCTTCTTTTATTTCTGATTCCTCATTTTTATCCTATGAAACAAACTGCTTCGGTACACAAAATACAAACTAATCATTATTTATTTCATCCAAAATAGATGCTTTTAATTTTGTATCAATTGGTACAAAGTTGTTTAAAGTATAAAAAAAAGCGTTAAAATTTTTTCATGATCTATTTTACTTAACATTTAACAAAACTTAATCTACTTTAGAAACTGCGCTAGGTTTATCAAAATTTATTCTTTATTCTTTATTCTTTATTTAACCCATTAATAATTACAGATTTATCTGCAAACCCTATAGAGATAAATAAATTACCTGTACATAGCAACTTCAACATTTAATTGCGAACTACTGGATCTACAGGTGAGTTTTTCTCTACAAACAGATCAATTAACCTTGATGATCTTCTTAAATGCTTAAAACAATATTTGCAGCTACTTTGTTTAAGACAGAGTCTGTTTCATCCAAAGTTCAGAGGTATGTTCCAAAATTTTGTTCAATACTTTAAAACTATACAGCAGCCAATATATTACAAATTTTATAATTATAATAATTAACAAACCACCAGTGTCGTCATCCTCAGAGTAAAAGTTCCAATTTAGGAAGGCTACCTTCGGCTGCTTTTTTAGAAATAAAAGAGATGTAAATTAAAAAATGGTATTATAAACGGACTGAAAATCATTAGAGCAGGATCTTCTCACCTGGCCACTGTAATTCATGGATGGATGAATAAATGTCTGAGCTGATAATTGTGGCTGTCCTAAGCAGTCGGTACTTTTAGCCATGGTGTAGGGTGGTGCTATAAAAATAAAGTCAGTCGCATGTCCGTCTTGCATGAAATACTTTGCAGCTTGATTAATATCATCTGAAAGTAGATTTTCCAGTACATTGAGTGCAGAAAAAAATTTGTGAGTGCATAAAATTTATTATTAAAAATATTCTTGATAAATAATATTGATAAAATAATAATTCTTGCGGTACTTAATCAAATCACTTTAATAGAATCTTCAAATTCAAATCTCTATTTCCTCAACTGTAGGTTTTATTTTACTCCTGAAACTTTGCAGATGTTCTCACATTTTTCTTCATTAGGTAGTTCGTCATCTTAGCACTGTCAATTCTTGGTAACAATTTTTTTTAAATTAACTTTAATTTTGAACAACAAATTAATAAAAAGTCCTCTTTTTATGCTTATTCTTACCCAATGATTGTTTCAAATTTTGTTTGAACTTTCACTTAAAGAACATCTGATGATGACATCTCTTTGATGGGCACCATTTGCAATTCAAAATGTATAGAAGAATGTAAAAATATAAAAACAATTTCACATACGTGCTTTTGAAACATAACCTCCTGCTCTCCGCTCGACACTCCCACTTGTACCACCTGCCTTTGATTATACTTGTTTCCAAAATCCAAATCCATCCAAAATGTGAGTCTACACAACTATCTGATTGAGATCATCTGATCTCCGTCACTACTCTCTAGGCTAGGTTTTTCCACTGTGCCTCGTCGACTCACGACTTTTTTCTTCCTTAAGGAGTTATCGGCTCCAAGCCATGTACTCCGACTCACGACTCTTTTATGAGACTGATGCCGCTTTAACGATACACATCGACTGAGACAACACCGTTCTATAGTTATTATGCTTCTTCTTTCTTTTGATTGGCTATGGATTTGGGTTCGAATTCCGATTTGACACAACATAACTATTATATATATATATATATATATATATATATATATTGTAACAATGAGACTCATTTGCTACAAATGAAAAAAAAGGACCGGGCGTCAGGTATTGAACCCGAGCCCCTTCGGATCCGAAGGCGTTCACGCTACCACTGCGCTACCCCTGCAATTGGCCGTAGCTGTACTTTTCCGCGTCTTCTGCGGTTCTGCCTACCGATACGCGCGCCATATGCCAAGTGCCGATTCTTGCGCTGACCGCGTCGGTACTACAGTGACGGGGATCTGTTCTCATGCAGATCCACCACGTCATAATATATATATGTATTAAACGACGTACAGTCATTAATTATATTTCGCTTTGAATTTTTATATGCAGTACGGTAGTCATTAATTAAAAAATGATAATAATGAAAAGGATACTCGAGCAAACATGCTATATTCTGCGCATTCAATTGGACTTATTTCTGCATTATATTATTATATATACCTGTACCTGAAATCATGTAGACTTAAGGGCGATGTATTCGTTCCAAACGTGAATAGCAGATTTGAAGATTTATGCTTCAGTAAAATCTGTTCGAAAAGGAGACAGCGCTGGTCCAAGAGAAAATATTTGACAATTTTTGTGACTTTAGCATTAGTTTACACTGGATTAGCCAATGATGCAAAACCATTTAGACTTGAGAGCAAGGCCATTGATACTTTGGCTATCTCCCTTAAATTGCACAAACTGTTTCATGTTGTTATTATCGACTCTGGTTCTACAGCTACTAGAGTCATTGCCTTCACAATCCATATTTCATTTCTGAATGATAGACTTAATTTTAGACAATGAACTTTGTTATGAAACTAAACCAAGATTGAGTGTTGCTTTGCTAAAGATCTTATAGAAGTAGAGAAATCTCTGCAAAGTTTATTGCAAAAAGTTAAATAAAAAATTCCAGCTTCAGACTGGACTCGCACATCGTTATAAGTATGAGGACTACAGCTGGATTGAGGCTCTTACCTGATAACGAAGCTCAAGATATTTTGGATGAATGTAGGAAAGTTTTTAATTTATCTGGTTTTAAAGTAACAGACGATTCTGTAACAATAATAAAAGGCTCCGATGAAGGTATTTTTTCAATGAGTAGTAATGCAGATAAAAGTTTAAAAATGTAGTACAAAGAGAAGGTTCGACTCGAGTAACTTTTTTTATACCAACAAGTGAAAGTGAAAAACAAACAGAAGAAATCTTAGCACATGAGAAAAATATATTTTGCATAAATGCCTTTGACAGAAATATGAATATACGCACAAAGTTTTTTAAGATTAAGATTAATGGCTGCCAGAAGAGATTTTTACCCATCCCGATAATTTTTAAAAATGAAACAAAAAAGCCAGAATAGCGCCTTTATCCATATCAAAGACTACTGAATGAAGTGAATGCTGAATGGATATATCCTATTATATCTGGTGTTGAATAGAGTTATGCTGGAAAAAATTATTTAGTAAAAGGACCAATTAATGGAACACACAAAATAATCAGAATGCAAAATTTTGCTAGAATTGATGTAGATAGACCTATTGTACGATTTTCTACTTGTATTAGTATAATTAAAAGTCGTTGACACCATTATTCCATGCAATCTTCCTAGTCTTACGGAACATGAAATATATGCATTTTCATACTACTTTGAAAGAGCTACTGAGGTAAGCTTACAAATAGAAAAGTTATATAATTTTTAATGTAAAATTATAATTTAAATTTAAAATAATATTTTTTCAAACAGGTTTGATAGATCTATTTGCAGGCGGAATAATTTCTGTTGGTTCCATTTACAAAGGTGCTCTTGAAACGTGTACATTCCAATACAGACCAACCATTTATATGTTTGGACTTATCATTTATATATGTTTTGTTTCATGAAGGATTTGGACTTGATGAAGCAACTAAAATATTTGTATGTATTATTACATATGATACATTAACATAACAATTTTTTGAATATTATAATCATAAAAAAATTTAATCACATTTCAGCTGAAAAAATAATCAATTAACATGAAATAAGTTGGGCCTTAGATGCTGCATGTAATGTTCTACAAATTATATTGGAATCAGCGTATAAAACAAACAAAAATGCAATAAATGATGCTGTCAGGGTGTGAGCTGTATCAAATTTTGCAATCACTTTTACACACCTTTGTAATATTTTTCGCTTCGTAACTAGAATAATTTTATAATTTTGTATAGTGAGCGTTTAAAATTAAGTGATACCAATTGCATCTGCATAATGATTCGGAGATAATATTTCACTTAATATAAATTTTAAGGGGCTACTAAAAGGATTTGGATCTTCAAGTATTCAGTTATTGAATTGTCTCCGAATTTGAGATTTAAATTAATTTAAATTCAGGATATAAGAAATAAAAATATAAATTACTTTAAAAAATTTATTTGATCATAAGTAAGTACCTTAGAAACAAAATTAGTTTACTAGGTTTATAATTTAAAAACTTAGAAATTAAAGATATAAAAATAAATATGAATGAGAAAAAGATTGTTTTGAGTAATCTTTTAATTTCTATAAGTAATAGTTTAATAGTTGTCAAATTTGTTTATTAGCAAATAATTGTCAAATTACAGTGATGTTAGTATACTTAGCGAATATTACATATTTTATTGAATGGCAGATGTATGTACAGATAAATTTATATTATCTTTATAGGATTTAAGGCATTGAAAATTGTGCTTCTTAGAAGAAGAGAAAAATTGTAATTAAAATGTTATGCATATACAATGTTTGACTTGTTAAAGCAACAATCAATTTAATTAAAATGCATCATCATCTTGAATAGATATTGTAATGTTCACATTATTATTAGTAATATTATTAGGAATTGTTCATTCAAAACTTAAAGGCACATTAGATTAATGTTTTCACTAATCTCTAAATACTAATGTTTTACACAACAAAAAAATTCTTTCGAACAAATATTTATAGATTTACATTAAAAATTAAATTTTATCAGACAAATTTTTAGATATAACAATGAATTGACAGTGCCTAAAAAGAAAATGTATAAAGTATCTAGTTCTGAAAGAAAACGCAAATACCTTACTATTCAGAAATACCTCATTGTGCAAAAGAGACTTTAAAAAGATTTTTGTACATACAATGACAAGTGACATAGGATACGATTGAGCACAATTATACCTTCAATGATTCAGTGATCACAGTATTTATGAAATATTGCGAATATAAAAGCAAAATGTCATATTTTATTTTATCAATACAATAATTATTGTAACAAGAAAAAAGACAAAATATGTATTAAAAACATTGTGCAAAGCATAATAGAAGATTGTTAGTGTTACTAATAATAAAATTTCTAAGAATACAAAATTGAATGTATCAAAAGGCTCAACAGATTATTTATTTTATTCTTTAAACCATGTCTGATAATTTAAGATATAACAATGTGTTATTTATGTATGCAGGTAAAATAGCTCCCTGAATAAAATTAATTTATTAGTTTAGTTTACATAATTTAAAAAACTTTTAAAATAATACCAAAATTTTGATACAATTTTTAACTTTAAAATCATAATTTGTAGCTTATTAATTAATAATCATTTTTTTTTAATATTCAAGTGGCAATGGAAATAAAATATATGTTATCGAGTAAACTTACATTGTTATCTAAAGCTCAAAGTAAATTAGAGAAATACATAACATATTATCAGGTTTGGTTGGAAATGATATATTAATATGTCATCTGAGACTGATAAGATATGCACAACTGACAATTGTTTCTTCTTTATTCATTTTGAGCATGTATTGCTGGTACATCCAGGTAAGGTGTCTAGAAAAAATTACTTAAGTAATCGTATTTAATAGTTTAGACAAATAAATGTTGATAAATAACATAAATGTATAAAGTGGCATTTTTATAAAAGAAAAAAAAGTACGTAACATTCACGCATTGTCAATTAATGTGTCAGAGTCTACTCCAAGTTTTAGCACTTTAACTACGCAGCAGTCAACATATTACAAATTTTATAATAATTGTAATAATTATCGAACCAACAGTTCAATTCAATATTAATTTAAAAACTTTTGCCTGGGCGAGAAAAAATTATATTTTTAATAATAACAGGACTTTGGTTTAAGATTATGTCCATAGTACATACTCTGATGTTAGGGGGCACTTTTCCATCCACAATCAGATTTTCCATCTTATGTGTACTTATATAGGCTCCGTTCATTCGTTCTTACGATACCAAAATTTTAAGTTTATCATTATTTTGATTCAATAATACTGTCTTGTGTGTCTGGGGCAGGGACCGTCTGCGCCCCACTGATGAGTATTGGCAGACGGTCCCAAGACGAAACACATAGACTTAAAATTTCTTTCTTTCTTATTAAAATATTTTCAATTTTATTACTTAGTATTTATATGCTTCTTCTTTTGGTTTATGTCTGGCGGCTTGTGGCCTTCATAATGTTGTCCTCAGGATTGATACGCGGCGAATTGTCGTGCCTTTTCGAGCGAGCAACTTGGAGTCCTTAGAGTCGTTAGACGTTAGCTCAGCAAGACCAACAAAATTCAATATTAATTTTTTAAAATATAATAATTACATTAATAAGACATTAATTACATTAAAAACATAGAGCAGTGCAATATACAACAAAAAATATGGTACATATAACAGGGAATTACCATGAACCTTGTACATGCAAAATTTGACACCTGAACGAAATTACGAACTTAATTATTTACACAAATATCACGTGCTATATCATACGAAACCTCACATCGAATTCATTGTTAATTAAAATTACGTACCTGATCATTCGATAACCCTACATTGGTTTTTATTGAAAACCCACCTTGTTTTGTTTGTTGTATTGCTCCTTGATTTATAATTAAAATCACAGAACAATGAAACAATCGACACAAAATATGGCACATATAACAACAAGTAGATATATTACATGATGGAACACCTTAAGTCAACTTAATATTTCTGGATATAGTTAAGTTCGTAATTTCTTACAGATGACGAATTTTTTATGTGCAAGGTTCCTTGTTATTTCTGGTTATATGTGCCATATTTTGTAATGTTTGTTGCATTGTTTCCATCACTTATCCTAAAATATACAGTATATATTAGTTTTTCTAGATGACTTAGAAATATCAAAAACGAAGGGAGAAAAAGGAAAGAGAGGACGTCCAAGAATAGATAATATAAAATTCGAAGAATCACGACAGCTTGAATCAGATTTTAACTTACTGTAAGAAAATCAGCAATATGCCTTTGTTGCTACAGTCCACAAGGTACCAAACTCGTACAGAGAGGATATGATGTCCCCAGGTAAGCTTGAATAGGAAAAGTAATTCATAGTGAATTGGAGCCTGTGAAGATTAACGAAGTCTGGACATTAGTAGACAGATCTCAAAATATTAAAGTTAAAAATCCAAAAATTTTCGACTCTAGATGGAGTTTTAAAATATAATTATTATTTACAATTAAATTTATTTTTACATTAAGTCGTCGACTGACAGATTTGGGTTATTCGTTGGTGTTTTTAGTAGCGTCATTATGTATTCTATTGCGTTTTTTTTAACCACTTTAAATCTACCAATTTCAGTTTTTATGTATATTAGCGCCTCCGAAATCCTTTGTAGCTCGTTCGCATTGTCAAAAATCCTTTCCTCATGTTCTACGCCCAGCTCCTTTTCTAAGGCGCGGACCATGGTAATAATTCTTTTGCCGGGTGGTCGGCAGCTGCATAAAACCATTAGCATATTCGACTGTGTCTTAAACTTTGCCGCCGCGATTAAACACCAGTTGCGGTGTTTATTACTGGCAGCGACAAAATGAATATACAGGGTGTTCTTTTAATGATTCCGTTCCTTCGGCATACATGCAGAGCAGGAGATTCTAAGCAACTTTTTCCTTTAGCAAATTTTGATTTGATGCATAATTAATAAGATAATGTCAATTAAAGTTACAAATAAATCAGCGAATGAGAGCGCGCCTGAGCGTACGGTG
>JANSJX010000860.1:0-15578 GCA_026168455.1 Theocolax elegans | reverse complement strand
GTATGGTTTTACAATTTCAAATTAGTTTTAAATTATTTTTTAACATATTTTATATAATTTATAAGTGTTTATTATAATATTGAAATTAATTGACAATTATACACTAATTTTTTTGTAGTGAATTAATAGCAAATTTTTACAAGAAATGCATAGTCCTTATTTAAAAAATATTCATTGCAAAAATTTCAGATTCAGCACAAAAAGTTGTTGATCCAAAACCTAAAGGTCTTCCCACACCTATCTGTACAAACAGCAGAATAATGGTACGGGCAGATGCATTAGATGATGCTTATTCTGCTGTTTACCATTAAAATAGTAATTACTAAAAAATTTTTCTCAGTGTAAATATTAATAGACATCTAGTACATTTTCCTATAAATATAGTAAGTTTTATCATTTGTCAAGTCTGTCTATTCATTACTAAACAACGTTATAATTTTTACTATACAACTTTTTTCTCCGTGTAAGAAAATTCGTATTTGAAAGATTTAAAACGATCCTTAAGAAATGACGTATAGGCAGCGCCGATAAATATCGGGAATTCACAATACAAAAGTGTATAATAAGTGCGTTAATGCTAAGTGGCATAATAGAAAATAACTTAATAAGCATCAAGAAATATAAAGATGTTTGTATTTATACAAGATACGTACAAGGTGCAAATATATAACGATCAAAATCATAAAAATATGTTTTTATTTTATTTGTTTCGTAACTTCAGCTTACTGCAATATTATAAACTATTATTTGCCGATAAAGTGAGACCATACAAATAAGGATATAAATTTATGAGAAAAAAATATTAGGAGCTTCATTACGAAAAATTAATAAAAAAAATAATTAATGTGAATCATGCATCGTTCAAAAAGGTATGCTTTTCATGGTTGCGTATTAGCTTATATGTTAAAACAAGTCAACTCAGTTGGTATAGTTATTTTCACACGTATATGTAGCGTGGTATATTTTAACTAATTGTAAAATAAATATATGAAAATAAGGAAATATACTGGACGAACTGAAAAAACGATCGAGAGTACCTAAAATTTAAATGTAAGCACATATTACATATATATGTTTGAATAAATATATCAAAATTGGTTTTCTATGGTTTGTAGATGATTACGATTTTGTTCAGCAATATTGTAAAGAAAAGTATTTAGAAGAAAAAGAACATACCTTTAAATTATATATATCATTAGTCGATGTTGATTAGTAAGTAATTTTTATTAAATGTTTTATATGTTAACAACTTGTATATAATACATTTATTTATTACAATTTTCAACACATCCATTAATATTCTATATAAGAATTCTAAAAGACAAGTTAACAAACCTGCTAGAGAAATTTTAAACAGCAATGAACAAGTGCAGAAACAACTTGAAGAAGAAGAAGATATTGTAGATGTTACACAAGAGCTCAACAATATGTGTAACATTAGTAATAGTATGACAATTTTTACATTGTATGTAAGAGTAATGATAAAATATGTAACTCTGTTTTTATTAAACAGATGAAGTTCTTGAGATATCTCCCAGTTCAAGCAGTACGTTTAAATATATATATATGTGTGTGTGTGTGTGTGTGTGTAAACATTAAATTTTTTGAAATTCATATTCATCATATTCAAATATAGTGTGTATTATTTGCAGATGTACGTTCCAATCAAGTCCAATTTGACCACACTTTGAAAAAACAAGGGACAAAGATAAACTCATATGTAAATATTGCATAATAGAATGCACAAAATTGTGGAAATACAAGTAACCTACTGATGCATTTAAAAAACCAACATCCACTATTTTTTAATGTTTCTAAAAAGATGAGTGATACAAAATCAGTAAAACGATCAATTGAGAATATAACTGTGTCGAGATCAACCGAAACAAAGGAAATAAAACAAACTAAAGTAAGTATTTACAAAATTTTAAATTAAAAATAATTATATATAAAACTATTAAAACCTAAACCACGTTACAAATAAACTAATAATAAAAATATTACAAGATATAAAGTATAAAGTATAAGATTTATTCGTTGATCTTTAGTCGATCTTTTATTTTAATAGTATATAATTTTTATTAATTCATAATCTGATTTTTTATGTTAAAATGTAATCTTCATTTAAGTAGTATTTTAAATTTTTAAATAATATTATTATTTTACATTTATAGATAGTATCGAATTCTGAAAGAATCAAGTATGCTTTCACTCGATTAACTTCTTTCAAGGTGTGTTGAAATAATTATAATAGATGTTATGTAATTATAATTTAAATAATTTATATGTTTTACATTTATTTTTTTGTTGCAGAAGTGCCATGGTGGATAACATTTTTATCGCTATTTTATATATGATATGTAAAGATTCGTGGCCTTTATCAATAGTAGAATTTGAAGGTTTTAATGATTTGTTAAAATGTTTGGCTCCTTTGTATAAAGTGCTATCAGAAAGGACAGTTACTCGAAATCTTGAGGCTCGTTATAAAAATATGGAACAACGTTTCATTAATATATTATTACATCACTGCCGATAAATGGACCGACTGTTCTGACCAAAATTATATCGACATTACAATTCACTATCTGGATGACAATTAAAATGAAGAGTGGTTATCGCAGTCTTGTTTTCCTTTATATAAATAGCATACAGCCGAATATATAAAAAAATCAATTATGTACCTATTTGATCAATTCAAAATTTCTGTAAATAAAGTCACGGCAATGGTGACAGATGGTGAACCATCTATAATAAAATCATGCATTAATGTAGTGTAGGAAAAAATAAATATATTATTTGCAATGCTCATGTTGTTGTCCATCTTCTACCTGATGCATTAAATATTTTCCGGAATGTACAACGATTGACAAAAATAAGTTTATTATTTAATCCAGCTTCAAATGAATTGAAAATTCTGCAAGAACAGGATGGAAAAACGGATTTTGAAGTACTTAAATTAGTACAAGATATTCCGCCTATATGTTGGGCATCATAAAAAAAAGATGTAATAGCAAGATATTTGGAACTTGAAAGATATGTATATATTGCAATGGCGAAATGTTTATCGGTCGTGGGTGTATTGTGCAGTTATGTTTGTATGTATAAATAATGATGGTAGGTTAGATGTGTAGGTTGCATTTTTTAAGGAAGTTAGTAATGAGTTTTGATGGAGTTGTGTTAGGATTTAAAAGGATTTCTTCTATTTTGGATGGTGTGGGTTGTTTATTTTTGTTATAGAAATTGTTTAATTGAGCACTGAGGGAGTGGCGTTCATTTGAGAAGGTAGGGCAATGCCATATGATGTGATCAAGGTTGCAAAAATTGTAATTACGAGAAAATTTAATTAGTAATTACTTTTTGGATTATTAATTAAACTCCATATTAATTCGAAATTACTTTTATACTGAGTAATTAAACTTTTTTTTAGTTAATAATTACTTATGTAGTGAGTAATTAAACTTTATTTTAATTATTAATTACTTTTGTACTTAGTAATTAAACTTTTTTTTAATTAATAATTACTTTGGGACTGAGTAATTAAACTTTATTTTAATTATTAATTACTTTTGTAATGAGTAATTAAACTATTTTTTAATTAAAAAATACTTTAGGGCTGAGTATTTAAACCCTATTTAAATTAATAATTACATTTGAAATGAACTGTCCAGAAGCGTGGCAATCGAAAAAAGCCTCTCTACTGAAGCGGATCATGGTAAAGCAGTATTTAATTTTAAGAATAACTCAAAAACTGATGGGTAATCCTTACTCAGTGAAAAGTAATTATTAATTTAAAAAAAGTTTAATTACTCAGTAGAAAAGTAATTAAGAATGAAAAAAAAAGTTTAATCACTAAGTACAAAAGTAATTAATAATTAAAATAAAGTTTAATTACTCAGTACATAAGTAATTAAGAATTAAAATAAAGTTTAATTACTCAGTACAAAAGTAATTAGAAATTAAAATAAAGTTTAATTACTCAGTCCCAAAGTAATTATTAATAAAAAAAAGTTTAATTACTAAGTACAAAAGTAATTAATAATTAAAATAAAGTTTAATTACTCAGTACATAAGTAATTATTAATTAAAAAAAGTTTAATTACTCAGTATAAAAGTAATTAAGATTTAAAAAAAAGTTTAATTACTCAGTACAAAAGTAATTACTAATTAATGTAGGAATTTAATTAAAAAATACTTTAGGACTGAGTATTTAAACCTTATTTAAATTAATAATTACATTTGAAATGAACTGTCCAGAAGCGTGGCAATCGAAAAAAGCCTCTCTACTGGAGCGGATGATGGTAAAGCAGTATTTAATTTTAAGAATACTCAGTTAGAAAGTAATTAAGAATGAAAAAAAAAGTTTAATCACTAAGTACAAAAGTAATTAATAATTAAAAAAAGTTTAATTACTCAGTATAAAAGTAATTAAGAATTAAAAAAAAGTTTAATTAGTCAGTACAAAAGTAATTACTAATTAATGTAGGAATTGAATTAGAAAAGTAATTAAATATTTGCAACCCTGGATGTGATTAATATCTTGTTGATGGTGTCCGCATTGACATTGTGGGGAGTTTGATAAGTTTTTCCTATGGAAACTTGCTGCTATGTTGTGGTGATTTAATCGAATTCTATTTATGGTTGTAATGTGGTATCTATTATACTGTGTGTTAGAAAACCAGGTTTTGTTTTTTTGGGGTTTATAGTAGTTAATGAAATAATGGGAGCCTTTAAAGATGCCCTGGTGAGTTAGGGTATTGTTTATATAATCTTGAAGTTTTGAGTTAATATTTTCAAGAAAGTCAGTGTATGGTAGGAGGACTATGGTGTTGGTGCCGTCAGTTATTGCTTGTTTAGCTGCTGAATGAACTATTTCATTATTTGTGATGTTTTTATGTGCGGGAATCCATATGAGCTTGATATCAATATTGTTATTTTGTTTTAATTCAAATAATATTGTGAGAATGTCAAGAATAAAGTGGGACGTGTTTTTTGGTTTTATTGTTGAGAAATTTTTGAGAGAAGTTAAAACGCTTTGAGAATCTGAAAAAATGTATATTTGGTTATTGTAAAAATTTTTGGCGTGATCTAGGGCTAAGATGATAGTAATTGCTTCTGCAGAATATATTGAAGATTGTTTAGATATTTTAAATAGGTATTTTTTATTAGATTTAGGGATGTAAAATGCTATTCCTGAGTTGTTAGAGGTGTTGGTTTTAGATGCATCTGTACACTGAGAAAAAAGTTAGAGTAAAAATTACAATGTTGTCTAGGAATCGGGATCATTTCGCCCAAGCAACAAAACGCCCAGCGATTTCGCCCAGCGTTATCAGCGCCATTCCGACGGTGCGGAATAAAAAAATACGATAATATATTATTTTGATAATCTACTCTGTCGATAAGGCAGATTAATAAACGATTATTACTAAAACTGCCAATTTGCGACATTTAAGTTATTTTTAAGACAATTAGTATTTTAAATATATCTACATAAATTATTTATAGAACAGATTAATTAAGTAATTTTAAAGACAATATTTGAAATATTTTTACTTAAAATATTTAATGCACATTTAATATACATTTTTATAGGATGTATAAAAAAATATTTGATAATTTTAATAATGATTATTTATAAAATATATTTTAGTGGATTTAGATAATTTATATTTTTTTATATATAACGGTGGGTAAGTACATAACTTTAATAAAATATTTTTATCCATATATATATATATATATATATATATATATATATGGGAGATTCCATTGGAAGTGATCCAGTTAAAAAATAGAATTTTATTTTAATGTATGGAATCAGTAAAAAACTACTTGAATAGAGTGTAGCTAAATTTTTAGACCTAAATTTCAATTAGTACCAGAGCTGTAACCAATCAAAAAATCGAATTTTTTTGAAAAAAAATGACTTTTTGGCCATTTTTATCACTTAATAACTCAAAATCTAACAATTTTTTCTTATATACATTAAATTTGAAAAAGTTTATAAATTTCAAGAAGAATCTGTTGAAATATTTCATTTATATTAGTTTAACACATTGAATATAGTTATAATTAATAAAAACCTTTGTAGTAAAAAAAGGGTTGTACGATCAAAAATATTTTATCCATCCAAGAATCTAATTCATCGATGATTAATTACCTTCAAAATGATGCAAAGTTTGAGTGCGGCAGAGCATTTCAGACAAAGTTATGATGTCTTTAGGCAAATTTCTTAAAAACAGAAAGCGAATGCATTTTATGAAAAAAAACATAGTAACCGTATACTTGCATTCAAACAACATAGCACTATTATTCTTCAATATATCTAAAATATACTATTTAATGTTAGTTACTGATACTTATCAATCTTTAAGCTGCTTACAAACACAAAATAGTAGGTATAAGCAGTTATACCTGTTATATAATTGATTAAATACCTGAAACTTATTAAAATGTATAACAGGTATAACTGCTTATACCTACTGCTTTGTGTTTGTAAGCAGCTTAGAGATTGAAAAGTATCAGTAACTAACATTAAATGGTGTTTGAATTAATTTGTTATCAGACGTACACTACCGGCCAATTGCTTTTGCCCACTTCGACTCAATTTTACCCGTTACAAAAAGTATCATAACTTGGGTAAAAATTGAGATAAATAATCGTTCGATAGCTCATTTAAAAACTTGAAGCAAGGGCTTTTTAATGGTTTACCGTACCGATTTAAAATTTTTGTTTTTTAATGTTTTTAACATAAAAATCAAAATGTATAAAATTCGGATTTTCTTGTTCGTCTTCATTTTAAAACTGCACTTCAACCAAACATCGGAAAATAATTTTATAAAAAAATTGAAAAGCTTGAATCAAGAGCTTTCGAACACACTATATTAACATTGTTTTAAAGTCCTTTTTACGTTTTGACTGGTGGTTTTCTTTTTAAACACGTCTTTTCTTCAACTTTATGTATCTCGGAAGGATTAAATTTAAAAAAAAAATGTCCAGGAGAAAAAATGTTTGATTTTATCTTAAGATTATGTACAAATTTTTTCAGATTGTTTAGAATTTTTTTTTTTAATTTGATAAATGAATTGATTATAAAGAATTTTCTAAACTATATATAACTATATAAATTAAAAAAAAAAAATTCTAAACAATCTGAAAAAATTTGTATATAATCTTAAGATAAAATCAAACATTTTTTCTACTTGACATTTTTTTTTTAAATTTAATCCTTCCGAGATACATAAAGTTGAAGAAAAGACGTGTTTAAAAAGAAAACCAACAGTCAAAACGTAAAAAGGACTTTAAAACAATGTTAATATAGTGCGTTCGAAAGCTCTTGATTCAAGCTTTTCAATTTTTTTTATAAAATTATTTTCCGATGTTTGGTTGAAGTGCAGTTTTAAAATGAAGACGAACAAGAAAATCCGAATTTTATACATTTTGATTTTTATGTTAAAAACATTAAAAAACAAAAATTTTAAATCGGTACGGTAAACCATTAAAAAGCCCTTGCTTCAAGCTTTTAAATGAGCTGTCGAACGATTATTTATCTCAATTTTTACCCAAGTTATGATACTTTATGTAACAGGTAAAATTGAGTCGAAGTGGGCAAAAGCAATTGGCCGGTAGTGTAGTTTTTTTGTAGAATCTTGTGACGTTTTGGACGGTAACATTATCTAAAGACGAGTGAAGGTCGAGGTTATTTAGAATTTCATTTTCTGTTATATCAGTTGGGATATTTCTGATAATGCCTTTTTTATAAATATAAGAATTGGATACAAATGCTTCCAAGTTTTTATTTTTTAATACATCCAGTTTTATTATTTTATTAGGTGTATATCTGTTATGGGTTGTGATAGCGATCTTATTTTTTCCAGATTTTTTAATTAAGTTTATCGTTTTATCGGGAAAAAGAGGGGTAATCAATTTAGCTAATGAAATTGGCATTAGAATTGCATTTGAATTTTCTGCAGATTTAATTGGTTGTATGATGACTTTATATGGAGGGGGGAATATCGTTTGTGTATTCTGTAATTATGGAAAATTGAGGTTGGGAGCTGTTTTGTGTACTAAGTGTAGGAGATAGTTGAGTGTTTGTGGATTCTTGGGAGCATTGTGTGTCTGTACAAGAAGAATTTTAAAAGGGGGGGGGGGGAATTGAGGTTATCTAGTAATATTTCATTATTCAACTGTGATTTTTTATTATTTTTTTTTTTATGGTTAATTGTTAATTGTTTCATGTTGTTTTTCTTATTCTTCTTAGTGGAGCTGGGGAAGGGGATGCGTAAAATAAAAGTCACTTACATGCACAAGCACTTTGTTTTAATTAATATAAATTTATTTAATAAATAAATTACAAAGATGTTAAACACCGAACAATATGAATATATAAAATCGGCCAACGCGTCCGGTCGATTTGAACGATCCCGAAAGAATGCCGAACAAGACAGGAGAGCGACACAAGCGCCAACCACGCTCTGCTGGAGAGTTCGCCATCTATATGCTATTATACATGTGCTAAGTGTGAATTCTTAACATTTCATTTGGTATTTTCTTTAACGTGATGTGAGGTGAAGGATTTGGGTACTGATTGTTGTCCGCCATATTTTTCGAGGAAAGTCTTAAAAACTAACCTTTTTTTGTATGGGCTCGCAGATAGGTTTTAGATTTTTTTATTTTTGAGACGAAGGAAAGAAAAAATTTATTTTTAAAATGGAAGCAAAGGGATTTGAGATTTTTATGTATTACCTTAACCAGCCAGAGTAAATTGGAATATACAAAATGTTAATGTTAATTCTAGCGATATTTCAGGGGAAGCTTAGCACGTGCCTCTCGGGCCGCCGCCATCAAGGAACTCTTACGTATTGCTCATTATGATAGTTGTACGTTCAATAATTAATGAAATTAGTGGTGATAGTTATTCAACTGTCAGTATAATTATTCCAATCATATATATTGCATGAAACACAGATTGAATTGAGTCAGTTTAATACAAATGTTGACGAAAAATTCAAGATATAATTGCATGAGACTATACTGGACAGATTTAAAAATTTTGAACAAAGCTTAATTTTATCAGAATCGACAATATTAGATCCGCGTTATAAAAAACTTAATTTTAAAGATGCTTTGACGGTTTCTACAGCTGTAAAACGAATCAGAAATATGATTAAAGAGACATAAACTAATGACTGTCAGCAGACACCTGCAAGTAAAGAAGAAATAAATTCGGGCAGCCTTTATGATTAACATGATTCTATTGTAGAATCTGCAATAGAGAAACATTTGGAATTGGAACAGTATTTAATGTTACTTCTATTATCAAGAAAAAACGATATATTCATTTATTGAGAAAGTGTTAAACATAGTTTTCCGTTACTAAACAAATTAGCTTTTCAATATATATATAAAAATTATAATATGTCGTAAATCTTAGGGGAAGATTGTCGGACAAAGGGGAAAGGTAATAAATAGAAGGGGAGGTTTCTCTTGAGAGAAAAGGAAAACCACACCGTTTGTCTCGAGGTTTTGCCGATCGGCAGAGCTGTGCGCCAGGTTATTTCGCTAATTTTCTCGATCGCGGGTAACCGAGTGTACCACGTCCTCGCTCGTGCGTGGATGCGCAAAAGCGGACTCCCCCTAAGGCTGCTGACTAAGGCCGGCTCTCTTTATGCACGGTCGCGAGCTGGTGTCGCTCCTGAGCGAGAGAAGTAAGGGCCTCAGTGCCTGAAGCTTCACGGGAGGCTACGGCGAGAGTGGAGTCTGCGCGACGAGCACGGCGCGAGCGGTGGACCTTCTCGTCAGCGCTTCCCAAAAAGGACTGCTGCGCTTCACGCCACGGACCCCATTCGCGCCTCAATACGCGGCCGCGATTGGTCGACTCGGCGAGTCGGAGAAGGGCGAGAGTCCGTATTAGTATCTTTGGGACACAAGAGCGATCAAGAGGGGATGAACGTCGGACTTGAAGGAGGGAGTCTACGAGAACGTCCGTTGCCGCGCATCAGCTAAACATGTTCCCGGAATAACCAAAACGTAGCTTCTACCGATACTCGCGATAAGGGAAAAAGTTGTACTAGCGTGCACGCGCGGACGTCAAATATTAAAAATTGTAATAAAATATAGGCATACGTATTGTAATTTTTACCTTGTTATGGCCACTCGTACTCTGGGTAACTCCTTTGATAGTCCTCGCTGGTGATCCTAGGGGTTCGCTGGAGTAAGCTGGAGGCTCCTGGGCCTCTTGTAAATAAGATGTTAATAAATAAAACAGTAATTATGAATGTAGGGTAGGTTAGGTCGAGATATGTATGGTTTATATGGGATATTTGAGGTTAGGAATCGGTAAACGTTGGATTAGAGTATGTGCCCTACCGTACAAGCAAAGATTACCTGCATCCAGTATCACGAGAAGCGTTGCGGCGATCTCACCCGGGAGTAGTATTCCCTCGGCGAAGACGTTGATTTCTTAGAACACCGGTAAAACCGGAGATAATAAAATTGCATATAAGTGTACGCGTACGTAAACAATGACACCGTGCATGTATCTCACGTCGATTGTGAGATGAGGGGGGGGGGGGGGGTCGTGCAACTGCTCAACGCAAGATGGTGACGCACCGCGGGGGAACAGAGGAACGGGCGGGAATGATCCGCATAGGCTCCCCACGTGTAAGAGAGAGAAAGAAGGTGTAATAATGAATTATGAAGGGCGGAAAATACGACCGCTGCCAATCCTTCTTGCAAGCACCATACCGCCACTAAGAGACAGATTGATAAAGAGAAGAATAGATGGCGGGGCGGTGGTCGGTAGAATCGATCGGATGAGAGGATTGGAGAAGATAGATCGTAAACGAGGATATTCGTAGCGTTGCAAATCGGAAAAATGAATAGGATTTGAAGAAGAAAGACCTCGCCTGATACTCACCGCTGATACCTTGTAGGAGAAACACCGTGACGATCCCCAGGACTTAGAAGATACATATTTCATTGATATAGAGAGAGAATAGATAAAGCGGTTAATTATGGAAGAATTTGGAGAACTGTAGAAGATTGGAGAGAAAGACAAAGGAGAATCATGTGAAGAATAAAACTAGAGTAAACAGCGGTGAGTGGTCTGTACGTGGCCATTTTCTTTCTTTGTTTTATATTCAATAGCGGTATCGGAGAGAGAGGGGTTCCTCACGCGGTAAATAGTGTATTTGCGTGGTTCTCGCGACAGCTATTATTATAGTATTTTTGAAATCGTTATTTATTATATTTGTTTCTTAATCGCGTTAATTGACGGGGAAAATTTATAAAACGATAGTTGAAAGAAAGTGACGAGAATTTATAGTAATATGAACCATTAGAGTGACGCGAAGATCGGGCCCGTATTACGAAATATTATTTACGGAAATTGATTGTCGGGATTAAGCATATAAATTGAAGAGTTGTAATTATAAACTTATATATATATATATATAATATGGTTTAGAATAAATCAAGTACAACAATTTTCCTATAATTCTTTTGTGATCATTATTCAATCAATGGAGTCTGCTCATCCTCACTAAAGATAAATAGCAAATAGTAATAAACATCTGAATGTCTTATCGAAGGGCATATAGATAAATAACAAATAAGTATTATGAATACCAGCATTATCTGAGTTATTAATATATTTAGATTCTTAAAAATATTTATTGCTACGTCTAAAAAATAGGTTCGTTGATGATTATAGTAATTCAATTAAAATTAAAGTTGCATGCCATTGAATCGATTGACAATAAAAATAAAAGATCGTTTGACATAATACAAATTTATTATACAACTTATTAAATAATATATTTGTAACGGAGTGAATCTTTGCCGGGGCCTTGCTCAGATTCCAGGATTCGGTCAGGAAGGAAATTGAAATAATTATACCGTAATTTAATTGTAAAGACTAACTATATATATATTTACAAAGCTATGTTGTGTACAAATAAAAGAATAAATGGGATCACCGTTTCCCCTGCTGACTGGGATGCGAACTTAGTTAATTTAGAATCAAACCAATAAACAATACTTAGTACTACGCGACTTACAAACTTTACAATGCTACCTTATGACTAGTTTCCTAAACGGACGCAACTAACGGTTATCGTGTATGCTCGCACGGAAATACGGTTCGGGATAATCCACGTGTGCTCACGAGGATACGGTCGGGATAATCTATGTGTGCTCACGAAGATACGGTCGGGATAATCTACGTGTGCTCTCGAGGATACGGTCGGGATAATCTACGTGTGCTTACGAAGATACGGTCGGGATAATCCACGTGTGCTCACGAAGATACGGTCGGGATAATCTACGTGTGCTCACGAAGATACGGTCGGGATAGTCCCCGTGGGCTCACGAGGATACGGTCGAGATAATCTACGTGTGCTCACGAAGATATGGTCGGGATAACACACGTGTGCTCACGAGGGTGCGGTCGGATAATCTACGTGTGCTCACGTAGATATGGTCGGGAAATAATCCACGTGCGCTCACGAGGATACGGACAGGATTAGACACCACGTGTGCTCACGAGGTGACTACGGTAGGATGCGGTTACGGTAACGGTCGGTACGGTATACGGTAACTAGTGTTTACGAACGTGTGCTCACGAACGTATCTACCGCCGACGTATCCTCGTGATGAACACAACATAGCTTTATAAATATATATATACTTAGTCTTTTACAATTAAATTACGGTATAATTATTTCAATTTCCTTCCTGACCGAATCCTGGAATCTCAGCAAGGCCCCGGCGAAGATTCACTCCGTTACATGGCGCCCGAACAGTATTTGTAAAAGGAATTTGATTTTTTTTTGCTTTGAACCTACGAAACTTTCGGATCGAATTGTTAAATTACACTTGGACGCCGCGATAACACTGACACTGGTACACTTGTATATCCGACATAATTATAAGTTTGTAAAATGGTTTCCGTATCGTGGATTTATAAACTACCACGAGAAGAATTGATTGCTGAATTAATGATTGAAACATAGTTTACATACCGAAGGAATTGTTACCGAATTAAGACAACGTCTTGTTGGATTCGTACACAAAAACGCCAAAATGTTTACAAATATCACCAGTTATTTTTGATTTACAAAGAAATGGGCGAATAACTAAACATATTCGAGAAATAACATATTCGAAATGATCCGAGAGCTCGATGAAACAGGCTTTGCTTGGTTCAATGCTCTCCGTGAGGAGAATTTAGAGGAGTACGTACTGGCACCAGTGGCAAATAATGTTCCAAGAGGAACTTATACTCCTACACCGATTCAAAACCGGGAAACCGCGGTAGTACAACCGCGCATTATTACAGACATAATTTTGTCGCCACAGCATCGCCTTCCAATACGCCCTCGTCCAAGATTAGTAGATACCAGGGGAGATTAAACACCAGGAGAATATGGCCGAGGAGGACAGGTCCAGCCCCCGAGATCATCGATCTAACGAGTGAAGAGGCATCGCCACAAATTCAACCACCGATGCGACGTCAGCTGCCGATGGAACTACTACTACCTCTGTTTGCCATCGAGGAGGTACAAGTGATTCGTGAGGTACCGCCAGCAACACCTCAGGCTAGAGAGCCTTTGCGGATCCAGGATGCCGAAGCTCTAACAGCCATTCCGGCAAGAGCCCCAACACCTATACCGGCTCCAGTTCAACACCGCGACCGTACTGACACACTCCCGCATACTGAACAACAGCTACCGGACGGAACAAGGATTCAAGTACCATTGGGAGTAAAAAAATACGTAATTAGGACTGCCGAGGGAAAAAGACTCTTACGACTCAACCCACACACAGGAACCATTCGTCATGTAGGGCCACTTCGAGCGGTAAATTTAATTTTTTCACACTTTCAATGCGTTACTCTTATACTCTTAATTTTATTTTTTTGTAGTATTATATTTTTTTTTAAGAATAAAAATTACCGAATTTTTACTCTCCGAAGAAAGAGGGGAATGTGACGTGTGATAAGCACACGCACTAGTATTGCGTAAAATTATTTTATAAATTGTTAATTTACTATAATTATCCGAGACCAAATCCTCTGTAACCAAAAAGAATATATAATAATATTTACTATTAATTAATAAACTTTGTTTATATAATAATAATAAGTACGTAGTATATTAAGATAGCTTCGCGATAGACACGTGCCGTTAAACGCGAGTTCAACGACCGCGCTATAAATAGATTAGGGTCATTGACCGCTCCCCCACTACTGCGCCTATGGGCCAGTTCATTGACCTCGTTCGGAGTGGGGCAACCGCGATCTGCGCATGCGCGCTCTCGCAGATCGGGTATATAAGGCGCGCCGAGAACCGCCGTAACCAGTCTGAATCAGGGGGCCGGAGGAAGCTGGTCGTGAGCACACGGCCAGACTGAATCCTAATCCTGGTGCAGGCGCGTTTAACGGCACGTGTTAGTCGCGAAGCTATCTTACAATACTACGAGTCCTAAACCTAATGATTAATTATACTTGTTAACTTAATAATTATTATGCTAAATGATTAATTAGCGCGTGCAATTATTGCGCGTCGCATTCCTCTCTTTCTTCGGAGAGTGAAATTTCGTTATTTCACTCTTATAATCGGAGAAAACAAAAAAATATTAAAGAACAAAACTACTATCTTAATTAACGCAAAAGTGTGTAAATTTACCAGTTTTACTGCGCCGGCATGTCGAATGTCACCCGTGCGTGGATTCAGCCGTAGGAGTCTTTTGTACCCTTCGTACCGGACCACGTACTTTTTCACTCCTAGTGGTACCGAGACCATGGGACCATCCGGAATCTGTCGTAAGACGTGCGGCAACATCTGGGTTCGGTCTTGGTACCGGGGTCTGTCTATCTCCGGTGCGGGTACTGGCATCGGTGGTTGCGCTGGTTCTGGTTCTGGCTCTGGTTCTGGGTGCAGTACCGGTGTTGATGGTCGGTTCGGGCCTTGTTGTCCGTGTCTCCCGTCTATGGCGAAGAGCGGCAGGGGCAAGTCCATGGGTGTGTGTCGTACCGTGGGTTGCGTGGGTGCGTCGTCGATACTGGTTAGATCTATAATCTCGATTGGTGCCGTGTCGCTTGTTGCGGACGTAATTTGCGGTACCGGCGTCTTATTGGCACTTCGCTTATGATCCTCGGTTTCCCTTGCACCACTGCGGTTGTCCTATTCGGAATTTGTGACGGAGTATACGTGAGAATGGTTGAGGCGCTACCGCTTACTGGCTGCGGCACGTATTCCTCTAGGTCTTCCTCCCGTAGACTGTCGAACCACGCGAAACCAGTCGCGTCCAACTCTTCTATCATTTGCTCTAATGTTAGCTGACACTCCATTATGCTGGTTACTGCGTTGATATACAAGGGTATACTTATATCCTGTAGTGTCAGTTTCGTTTGTGGGCAGTGCGATTCCCTTGTCGCCACCATGCGTCTTTTCTTGGAAGCTTTATTTGTATGTTCGGTTGATCTCTTGTACATTAGCTTCATGTTTTTCCCCTTAATTAATTCACTTACGTTTCTTATTTCGGAGCGGCGGATGTGAATTCGGAGTTTGGCTTTC
>JANSJX010000859.1:0-15757 GCA_026168455.1 Theocolax elegans | reverse complement strand
TTTAAATAGAAAAATTTCAAAGTCTCAAGCAATTTTGAAAATTATTTATACACATTGCGATTAAAAAAAATACTTCGATACCTTGACGGTGTTTATAATGATAGTTATTTTAGTATTTTTCATGCACGAACTATAGCGTTCGTCTAAATTCATCTGGCGATCAATCATAATATTAAAAGGAAAATGTTTATTGTGAATCATAAAATCAAAAAACCTACGCACGAACGTTATAGCGATAACGATGTATATAAACCTCCTCATTAAAAACAATTGGTGAATTCATTTTTACATCACGCAGGCTACGGAAGGAAGCATAATTTCCTTTTATAATTACTACGAAGGGAAAAAAAGATCATAATTCGAAGTCTACCGAAAAGTATTCTACTTGACCCTGCTGAGTCACCCAACAAGTTTTCCCATCGCGACACAAACGTCGGTAAAAATCGGAGTAAGATGATAGGTAAAATTCCTATCCGATGCGCGCGTGTTATGTGTGGGTGGGTATCCACATACTCGTATAACAAAATGCAATAATGCACTTAGTATGATTACACCAGAAAAGAAGAATTCCGAAAACTGAAAGTGGGAGGGAGGGCCGTTTATATGTGTGAAAATACACATAAAAATGCATTTGTAATTGATCATCTCGGCCGGGGAACGAAATCTAAAATTTTAAAAATTCACTTCTGGCGTTTATATGTGTGAATATACACATAAAAATGCATTTGTAATTGATCATAATTCGGCCGAGGGAACGAAATTCTAAAAATTTTGAAAAATTCACTTATGGTCCGTTTATATGTGTGAAGAATACACATAAAAAATGCATTTGTAATTGATCAGTACTCGGCCGGGGAAAGAAATCTAAAACTTGACAAATTCACTTATGGCAGTTTATATGTGTGGAAATATACACATAAAAATGCATTTGTATTGATCAGTCCCGGCCGGGAGAACGAAATTAAATTTTGAAAAATTACTTATGGCCCGTTTATATGTGTGAATATACACATAAAAATGCATTTGTATTGATCATCTCGGCCGGGGAACGAAATCTAAAATTTGAAAAATTCACTTATGGCCGTTTATATGTGTGAAAATACACATAAAAATGCATTTGTATTTGATCATCTCGGCCGGGGAACGAAATCTAAAATTTTAAAAATCACTTATGGCCGTTTATATGTGATTAACATAAAAATGCATTTGTATTATCATCTCGGCGGGGAACGAAATCTAAAATTTGAAAAATTCACTTATGGCCGTTTATATGTGTGAATATAACATAAAAATGCATTTGTAATTGATCATCTCGGCCGGGGAACGAAATCTAAAATTTTAAAAATTCACTTATGGCCGTTTATATGTGTGAAAACACATAAAAATGCATTTGTATTTGATCATCTCGGCCGGGGAACGAAATCTAAAATTTTAAAAATTCACTTATGGCCGTTTATATGTGAAATAAACATAAAAATGCATTTGTATTTGATCATCTCGGCGGGAGAACGAAATCTAAAATTTTGAAAAATTCACTTCTGCCGTTTATATGTGTGAAAATACACATAAAAATGCATTTGTAATTTGATGCATATCGGGCCGGGGACGAAATCTAAAATTTGAAAAATTCACTTACTGGCCGTTTATATGTGTGAATATACACATAAAAATGCATTTGTAATTGATCATATCGCGGCCGGGAACGAAATCTAAAACTTTGAAATATTCACTTATGGCCGTTTATATGTGTGAATATACACATAAAAATAGCATTTGTATTGATCATCCGGCCGGGGAACGAAATCTAAAACTTTTGAAAAATTCACTTATGGCCGTTTATATGTGTGGAAATATACACATAAAAATGCATTTGTAATTGATCATCTCGGCCGGGGAACGAAATCTAAAATTTTGAAAAATTCACTTCTGGTCGGTTTATATGTGTGAATATACACATAAAAATGCATTTGTAATTGATCATATCGGCCGGGGAACGAAATCTAAAACTTTGAAAAATTCACTTCTGGCCGTTTATATGTGTGAATATACACATAAAAATGCATTTGTAATTGATCATCCCGGCCGGAGAACGAAATTTAAAATTTTGAAAAATTCACTTCTGGCCGTTTATATGTGTGAAAATACACATAAAAATGCATTTGTAATTGATCATCTCGGCCGGGGAACGAAATCTAAAATTTTGAAAAATTCACTTCTGGCCGTTTATATGTGTGAATATACACATAAAAATGCATTTGTAATTGATCATCTCGGCCGGGGAACGAAATCTAAAATTTTGAAAAATTCACTTCTGGTCGTTTATATGTGTGAATATACACATAAAAATGCATTTGTAATTGATCATATCGGCCGGGGAACGAAATCTAAAACTTTGAAAAATTCACTTATGGCCGTTTATATGTGTGAAAATACACATAAAAATGCATTTGTATTTGATCATCTCGGCGGGGAACGAAATCTAAAATTTTAAAAATTCACTTATGGCCGTTTATATGTGTGAAAATACACATAAAAATGCATTTGTATTTGATCATCTCGGCCGGGGAACGAAATCTAAAACTTTGAAAAATTCACTTATGGCCGTTTATATGTGTGAATATACACATAAAAATGCATTTGTAATTGATCATCTCGGCGGGGAACGAAAATCTAAAATTTTGAAAAATTCACGTTTTGGCCTTTTATATGTGTGAATATACACATAAAAATGCATTTGTATTTGATCATCTCGGCCGGGGAACGAAATCTAAAACTTTGAAAAATTCACTTCTGGCCGTTTATATGTGTGAATATACACATAAAAATGCATTTGTATTGATCATCCCGGCCGGGGAACGAAATTTAAAATTTTGAAAAATTCACTTCTGGCCATTTGTATGTGTGAATATACACATAAAAATGCATTTTGTATTGATAATCTCGGCGGGAGAACGAAATCTAAAATTTGAAAAAATTCACTTCTGGCCGTTTATATGTGTGAATATACACATAAAAATGCATTTGTAATTGATCATCTCGGCCGGGGAACGAAATCTAAAATTTTGAAAAATTCACTTCTGGCCGTTTATATGTGTGAATATACACATAAAAATGCATTTGTAATTGATCATCTCGGCCGGGGAACGAAATCTAAAATTTGAAAAATTCACTTATGGCCGTTTATATGTGTGAATATACACATAAAAATGCATTTGTAATTGATCATCTCGGCGGGGAACGAAATCTAAAATTTGAAAAATTCACTTATGGCCGTTTATATGTGTGAATATACACATAAAAATGCATTTGTATTGATCATATCGGCCGGGGAACGAAATCTAAAATTTGAAAAATTCACTTATGGCCGTTTATATGTGTGAATATACACATAAAAATGCATTTGTATTTGATCATCTCGGCCGGGGAACGAAATCTAAAACTTTGAAAAATTCACTTATGGCCGTTTATATGTGTGAATATACACATAAAAATGCATTTGTATTGATCATCTCGGCCGGGGAACGAAATCTAAAATTTGAAAAATTCACTTATGGCCGTTTATATGTGTGAATATACACATAAAAATGCATTTGTATTGATCATCTCGGCCGGGAACGAATCTAAAACTTTGAAAAATTCACTTATGGCCGTTTATATGTGTGAAAATACACATAAAAATGCATTTGTATTTGATCATATCGGCCGGGGAACGAAATCTAAAACTTTGAAAAATTCACTTATGGCCGTTTATATGTGTGAATATACACATAAAAATGCATTTGTATTTGATCATCTCGGCCGGGGAACGAAATCTAAAATTTGAAAAATTCACTTATGGCCGTTTATATGTGTGAATATACACATAAAATGCATTTGTATTTGATCATCTCGGCCGGGGAACGAAATCTAAAATTTGAAAAAATTCACTTATGGCCGTTTATATGTGTGAAATACACATAAAAATGCATTTGTAATTGATCATCTCGGCCGGGGAACGAAATCTAAAATTTGAAAAATTCACTTATGGCCGTTTATATGTGTGAATATACACATAAAAATGCATTTGTATTTGATCATCTCGGCCGGGGAACGAAATCTAAAATTTGAAAAATTCACTTATGGCCGTTTATATGTGTGAAAATACACATAAAAATGCATTTGTAATTGATCATCTCGGCGGGGAACGAAATCTAAAATTTTAAAAATTCACTTATGGCCGTTTATATGTGTGAATATACACATAAAAATGCATTTGTAATTGATCATCTCGGCGGGGAACGAAATCTAAAATTTTAAAAATTCACTTATGGCCGTTTATATGTGTGAATATACACATAAAAATGCATTTGTAATTGATCATCTCGGCGGGGAACGAAATCTAAAATTTTGAAAAATTCACTTCTGGCCGTTTATATGTGTGAAATACACATAAAAATGCATTTGTAATTGATCATCTCGGCCGGGGAACGGAAATCTAAAATTTGAAAAATTCACTTATGGCCGTTTATATGTGTGAAAATACACATAAAAATGCATTTGTATTTGATCATATCGGCCGGGGAACGAAATCTAAAACTTTGAAAAATTCACTTCTGGCCGTTTATATGTGTGAATATACACATAAAAATGCATTTGTAATTGATCATCTCGGCCGGGGAACGAAATCTAAAATTTGAAAAATTCACTTATGGCCGTTTATATGTGTGAATATACACATAAAAATGCATTTGTATTTGATCATCTCGGCCGGGGAACGAAATCTAAAATTTTAAAAATTCACTTATGGCCGTTTATATGTGTGAATATACACATAAAAATGCATTTGTATTTGATCATCTCGGCCGGGGAACGAAATCTAAAACTTTGAAAAATTCACTTATGGCCGTTTATATGTGTGAAAATACACATAAAAATGCATTTGTATTGATCATCTCGGCGGGGAACGAAATCTAAAATTTTAAAAATTCACTTATGGCCGTTTATATGTGTGAATATACACATAAAAATGCATTTGTAATTGATCATCTCGGCCGGGGAACGAAATCTAAAATTTGAAAAATTCACTTATGGCCGTTTATATGTGTGAAATATACACATAAAAATGCATTTGTATTTGATCATCTCGGCCGGGGAACGAAATCTAAAATTTTAAAAAATTCACTTATGGCCGTTTATATGTGTGAAAATACACATAAAAATGCATTTGTATTTGATCATCTCGGCGGGGAACGAAATCTAAAATTTTGAAAAATTCACTTATGGCCGTTTATATGTGTGAAAATACACATAAAAATGCATTTGTATTTGATCATCTCGGCCGGGGAACGAAATCTAAACTTTGAAAAATTCACTTATGGCCGTTTATATGTGTGAAATATACACATAAAAATGCATTTGTATTTGATCATCTCGGCGGGGAACGAAATCTAAAACTTTTGAAAAATTTCACTTATGGCCGTTTATATGTGTGAATATACACATAAAAATGCATTTGTAATTGATCATCTCGGCGGGGAACGAAATCTAAAATTTTAAAATTCACTTCTGGCGTTTATATGTGTGAATATACACATAAAAATGCATTTGTATTTGATCATATCGGCCGGGGAACGAAATCTAAACTTTGAAAATTCACTTATGGCCGTTTATATGTGTGAATATACACATAAAATGCATTTGTAATTGATCATCTCGGCGGCGGACCGAAATCTAAAATTTAAAAATTCCACTTATGGCCGTTTATATGTGTGAAAATACACATAAAATGCATTTGTATTTGATCATATCGGCCGGGGAACGAAATCTAAATTTTTAAAAATTCACTTATGGCCGTTTATATGTGTGAAATACACATAAAAATGCATTTGTAATTTGATCATATCGGCCGGGGAACGAAATCTAAAACTTTGAAAAATTCACTTACTGGCCGTTTATATGTGTGAATATACACATAAAAATGCATTTGTAATGATCATCCCGGCCGGGATAACGAAATTAAAATTTTTGAAAATTCACTTCTGGCCGTTTATATGTGTGAATATACACATAAAATTGCATTTTGTAATTTGATTAATCCCGGCGGGGAACGAAATCTAAATTTTGAAAAATTCACGTTCTGGGCCGTCTTATATGTGTGAATATACACATAAAAATGCATTTGTAATTGATCATCTCGGCGGGGAACGAAATCTAAAATTTGAAAAATTCACTTCTGGCCGTTTATATGTGTGAATATACACATAAAAATGCATTTGTAATTGATCATCTCGGCGGGGAACGAAATCTAAAATTTTAAAAATTCACTTATGGCCGTTTATATGTGTGAAAATACACATAAAAATGCATTTGTATTTGATCATATCGGCCGGGGAACGAAATCTAAAACTTTGAAAAATTCACTTATGGCCGTTTATATGTGTGAAAATACACATAAAATGCATTTGTAATTGATCATCTCGGCCGGGGAACGAAATCTAAAATTTTAAAAATTCACTTATGGCCGTTTATATGTGTGAATATACACATAAAAATGCATTTGTAATTGATCATCTCGGCGGGGAACGAAATCTAAAATTTTAAAAATTCACTTATGGCCGTTATATGTGTGAATATACACATAAAAATGCATTTGTATTGATCATCTCGGCGGGGAACGAAATCTAAAATTTTAAAAATTCACTTATGGCCGTTTATATGTGTGAATATACACATAAAAATGCATTTGTAATTGATCATCTCGGCCGGGGAACGAAATCTAAAATTTTGAAAAATTCACTTCTGGCCGTTTATATGTGTGAATATACACATAAAAATGCATTTGTATTGATCATCTCGGCCGGGGAACGAAATCTAAAATTTTAAAAATTCACTTATGGCCGTTTATATGTGTGAAATACACATAAAAATGCATTTGTATTTGATCATCTCGGCCGGGGAACGAAATCTAAAATTTTAAAAAATTCACTTATGGCCGTTTATATGTGTGAAAATACACATAAAAATGCATTTGTATTTGATCATCTCGGCGGGGAACGAAATCTAAAACTTTTAAAAAATTCACTTATGGCCGTTTATATGTGTGAATATAAACATAAAAATGCATTTGTATTGATCATCTCGGCGGGGAACGAAATCTAAAATTTGAAAAATTCACTTCTGGCCATTTATATGTGTGAAAATACACATAAAAATGCATTTGTAATTGATCATCTCGGCCGGGGAACGAAATCTAAAATTTTGAAAAATTCACTTATGGCCGTTTATATGTGTGAATATACACATAAAAATGCATTTGTATTTGATCATCTCGGCGGGGAACGAAATCTAAAACTTTGAAAAATTCACTTATGGCCGTTTATATGTGTGAATATACACATAAAAATGCATTTGTAATTGATCATCTCGGCGGGGAACGAAATCTAAAATTTTAAAAATTCACTTATGGCCGTTTATATGTGTGAATATACACATAAAAATGCATTTGTATTTGATCATCTCGGCCGGGGAACGAAATCTAAAATTTTAAAAATTCACTTATGGCCGTTTATATGTGTGAATATACACATAAAAATGCATTGTATTTGATCATCTCGGCCGGGGAACGAAATCTAAAATTTGAAAAATTCACTTATGGCCGTTTATATGTGTGAATATACACATAAAATGCATTTGTATTTGATCATCTCGGCCGGGGAACGAAATCTAAAACTTTGAAAAATTTCACTTATGGCCGTTTATATGTGTGAATATCCACATAAAAATGCATTTGTATTGATCATCTCGGCGGGGAACGAAATCTAAAACTTTGAAAAATTCACTTATGGCCGTTTATATGTGTGAAATATACACATAAAAATGCATTTGTATTTGATCATCTCGGCCGGGGAACGAAATCTAAAATTTTGAAAAATTCACTTATGGCCGTTTATATGTGTGAAAATACACATAAAATGCATTTGTATTTGATCATCTCGGCGGGGAACGAAATCTAAATTTGAAAAATTCACTTATGGCCGTTTATATGTGTGAATATACACATAAAAATGCATTTGTATTGATCATCTCGGCGGGGAACGAAATCTAAAATTTGAAAAATTCACTTATGGCCGTTTATATGTGTGAATATACACATAAAAATGCATTTGTATTTGATCATCTCGGCGGGGAACGAAATCTAAAATTTTAAAAATTCACTTATGGCCGTTTATATGTGTGAAAATACACATAAAAATGCATTTGTATTTGATCATCTCGGCCGGGGAACGAAATCTAAAATTTTGAAAAATTCACTTATGGCCGTTTATATGTGTGAAATACACATAAAAATGCATTTGTAATTGATCATCTCGGCGGGGAACGAAATCTAAAATTTTAAAAATTCACTTATGGCCGTTTATATGTGTGAATATACACATAAAAATGCATTTGTATTGATCATCTCGGCCGGGGAACGAAATCTAAAATTTGAAAAATTCACTTATGGCCGTTTATATGTGTGAATATACACATAAAAATGCATTTGTATTTGATCATCTCGGCCGGGGAACGAAATCTAAAATTTTGAAAAATTCACTTATGGCCGTTTATATGTGTGAATATAAACATAAAAATGCATTTGTATTTGATCATCTCGGCCGGGGAACGAAATCTAAAATTTGAAAAATTCACTTATGGCCGTTTATATGTGTGAAATACACATAAAAATGCATTTGTATTGATCATCTCGGCCGGGGAACGAAATCTAAAATTTGAAAAATTCACTTATGGCCGTTTATATGTGTGAAATATACACATAAAAATGCATTTGTATTTGATCATCTCGGCCGGGGAACGAAATCTAAAATTTGAAAAATTCACTTATGGCCGTTTATATGTGTGAATATACACATAAAAATGCATTTGTAATTTGATCATCTCGGCCGGGGAACGAAATCTAAAACTTTGAAAAATTCACTTATGGCCGTTTATATGTGTGAATATACACATAAAAATGCATTTGTATTTGATCATCTCGGCCGGGGAACGAAATCTAAAATTTTGAAAAAATTCACTTATGGCCGTTTATATGTGTGAATATACACATAAAAATGCATTTGTATTTGATCATATCGGCCGGGGAACGAAATCTAAAACTTTGAAAAATTCACTTATGGCCGTTTATATGTGTGAATATACACATAAAATGCATTTGTATTTGATCATCTCGGCCGGGGAACGAAATCTAAACTTTGAAAAATTCACTTATGGCCGTTTATATGTGTGAATATACACATAAAA
Organism: Theocolax elegans; assembly: GCA_026168455.1. Lineage (NCBI taxonomy): Eukaryota > Metazoa > Arthropoda > Insecta > Hymenoptera > Cerocephalidae > Theocolax > Theocolax elegans. The sequence continues at coordinate 6,481 of JANSJX010000859.1, read as the reverse complement.
ATGCATTTGTATTTGATCATATCCGGCGGGGAACGAAATCTAAAATTTTAAAAATTCACTTATGGCCGTTTATATGTGTGAATATACACATAAAAATGCATTTGTAATTGATCATCTCGGCGGGGAACGAAATCTAAAATTTTAAAAATTCACTTATGGCCGTTTATATGTGTGAATATACACATAAAAATGCATTTGTAATTGATCATCTCGGCCGGGGAACGAAATCTAAAATTTTGAAAAATTCACTTATGGCCGTTTATATGTGTGAAAATACACATAAAAATGCATTTGTATTTGATCATATCGGCCGGGGAACGAAATCTAAAACTTTGAAAAATTCACTTATGGCCGTTTATATGTGTGAAAATACACATAAAAATGCATTTGTAATTGATCATCTCGGCCGGGGAACGAAATCTAAAATTTGAAAAATTCACTTCTGGCCGTTTATATGTGTGAAAATACACATAAAAATGCATTTGTAATTGATCATCTCGGCCGGGGAACGAAATCTAAAATTTTAAAAATTCACTTATGGCCGTTTATATGTGTGAATATACACATAAAAATGCATTTGTATTTGATCATCTCGGCCGGGGAACGAAATCTAAAATTTTAAAAATTCACTTATGGCCGTTTATATGTGTGAAAATACACATAAAAATGCATTTGTAATTTGATCATCTCGGCCGGGGAACGAAATCTAAAATTTTGAAAAATTCACTTCTGGCCGTTTATATGTGTGAATATACACATAAAAATGCATTTGTATTGATCATCTCGGCCGGGGAACGAAATCTAAAATTTTGAAAAATTCACTTATGGCCGTTTATATGTGTGAATATACACATAAAAATGCATTTGTATTTGATCATCTCGGCGGGGAACGAAATCTAAAATTTGAAAAATTCACTTATGGCCGTTTATATGTGTGAAAATACACATAAAAATGCATTTGTATTTGATCATCTCGGCCGGGGAACGAAATCTAAAACTTTTAAAAATTCACTTATGGCCGTTTATATGTGTGAATATACACATAAAAATGCATTTGTATTTGATCATCTCGGCCGGGGAACGAAATCTAAAATTTTGAAAAATTCACTTATGGCCGTTTATATGTGTGAAATACACATAAAAATGCATTTGTATTTGATCATCTCGGCCGGGGAACGAAATCTAAAATTTTGAAAAATTCACTTATGGCCGTTTATATGTGTGAAAATACACATAAAAATGCATTTGTATTTGATCATATCGGCCGGGGAACGAAATCTAAAATTTGGAAAAATTCACTTCTGGTCGTTTATATGTGTGAAAATACACATAAAAATGCATTTGTATTTGATCATATCGGCCGGGGAACGAAATCTAAAACTTTGAAAAATTCACTTCTGGCCGTTTATATGTGTGAATATACACATAAAAATGCATTTGTAATTGATCATCCCGGCCGGAGAACGAAATTTAAAATTTTGAAAAATTCACTTCTGGCCTGTTTATATGTGTGAATATACACATAAAAATGCATTTGTAATTGATCATCTCGGCGGGGAACGAAATCTAAAATTTTGAAAAATTCACTTCTGGCCGTTTATATGTGTGAATATACACATAAAAATGCATTTGTATTTGATCATATCGGCCGGGGAACGAAATCTAAAACTTTGAAAAATTCACTTATGGCCGTTTATATGTGTGAAAATACACATAAAAATGCATTTGTATTTGATCATCTCGGCCGGGGAACGAAATCTAAAATTTTGAAAAATTCACTTCTGGTCGTTTATATGTGTGAAATTACACATAAAAATGCATTTGTAATTGATCATCTCGGCGGGGAACGAAATCTAAAATTTTTGAAAAATTCACTTATGGCCTTTTATATGTGTGAATATACACATAAAAAATGCATTTGTAATTGATCATCCGGCCGGGAGAACGAAATCTAAAATTTTGAAAAATTCACTTCTGGCCTGTTTATATGTGTGAATATACACTAAAATGCATTTGTAATTGATCATCTCGGCCGGGGAACGAAATCTAAAATTTTAAAAATTCACTTCTGGCCGTTTATATGTGTGAAAATACACATAAAAATGCATTTGTATTTGATCATATCGGCCGGGGAACGAAATCTAAAATTTGAAAAATTCACTTCTGGCCGTTTATATGTGTGAATATACACATAAAAATGCATTTGTAATTTGATCATCTCGGCCGGGGAACGAAATCTAAAACTTTGAAAAATTCACTTATGGCCGTTTATATGTGTGAAAATACACATAAAATGCATTTTGTATTTGATCATCTCGGCGGGGAACGAAATCTAAACTTTTAAAAAATTCACTTATGGCCGTTTATATGTGTGAAATACACATAAAAATGCATTTGTAATTGATCATCTCGGCGGGGAACGAAATCTAAAATTTTGAAAAATTCACTTATGGCCGTTTATATGTGTGAATATACACATAAAAATGCATTTGTATTTGATCATCTCGGCCGGGGAACGAAATCTAAAATTTTAAAAATTCACTTATGGCCGTTTATATGTGTGAATATACACATAAAAATGCATTTGTAATTGATCATCTCGGCGGGGAACGAAATCTAAAATTTGAAAAATTCACTTATGGCCGTTTATATGTGTGAATATAACATAAAAATGCATTTGTATTTGATCATCTCGGCGGGGAACGAAATCTAAAATTTTGAAAAATTCACTTATGGCCGTTTATATGTGTGAAATACACATAAAAATGCATTTGTATTGATCATCTCGGCGGGGAACGAAATCTAAAATTTTAAAAATTCACTTATGGCCGTTTATATGTGTGAAATACACATAAAAATGCATTTGTATTTGATCATATCGGCCGGGGAACGAAATCTAAAATTTTAAAAATTCACTTATGGCCGTTTATATGTGTGAATATACACATAAAAATGCATTTGTATTGATCATATCGGCGGGGAACGAAATCTAAAACTTTGAAAAATTCACTTATGGCCGTTTATATGTGTGAATATACACATAAAATGCATTTGTATTGATCATCTCGGCCGGGGAACGAAATCTAAAATTTTGAAAAATTCACTTATGGCCGTTTATATGTGTGAAAATACACATAAAAATGCATTTGTATTTGATCATATCGGCCGGGAACGAAATCTAAAATTTTGAAAAATTCACGTTTTGGCCTTTTATATGTGTGAATATACACATAAAAATGCATTTGTAATTGATCATCTCGGCGGGGAACGAAATCTAAAATTTGAAAAATTCACTTCTGGCCGTTTATATGTGTGAATAATACACATAAAAATGCATTTGTAATTGATCATCTCGGCCGGGGAACGAAATCTAAAATTTGAAAAATTCACTTCTGGCCGTTTATATGTGTGAATATACACATAAAAATGCATTTGTAATTGATCATCTCGGCCGGGGAACGAAATCTAAAATTTGAAAAATTCACTTCTGGCCGTTTATATGTGTGAAATACACATAAAAATGCATTTGTATTTGATCATCTCGGCGGGGAACGAAATCTAAACTTTGAAAAATTCACTTATGGCCGTTTATATGTGTGAATATACACATAAAAATGCATTTGTATTGATCATCTCGGCGGGGAACGAAATCTAAACTTTGAAAAATTCACTTCTGGCCGTTTATATGTGTGAATATACACATAAAAATGCATTTGTAATTGATCATCTCGGCGGGGAACGAAATCTAAAATTTTAAAATTCACTTATGGCCGTTTATATGTGTGAAATACACATAAAAATGCATTTGTATTTGATCATCTCGGCGGGGAACGAAATCTAAAACTTTTAAAATTCACTTATGGCCGTTTATATGTGTGAATATACACATAAAAATGCATTTGTATTTGATCATCTCGGCCGGGGAACGAAATCTAAAATTTTGAAAAATTCACTTCTGGCCGTTTATATGTGTGAATATACACATAAAATGCATTTGTATTGATCATCTCGGCCGGGAACGAAATCTAAAATTTTGAAAAATTCACTTTCTGGCCGTTTATATGTGTGAATATACACATAAAAATGCATTTGTAATTGATCATCTCGGCCGGGAACGAAATCTAAACTTTTGAAAAATTCACTTCTGGCCGTTATAGTGTGAAATACACATAAAAATGCATTTGTAATTGATCATCTCGGCGGGAACGAAATCTAAAATTTTGAAATATTCACTTCTGGCCATGTGTATGTGTGAAAATACACATAAAAATGCATTTGTAATTGATCATCTCGGCGGGGAACGAAATCTAAAATTTTAAAATTCCCTTATGGCCGTTTATATGTGTGAATATACACATAAAATGCATTTGTAATTTGATCATATCGGCCGGGGAACGAAATCTAAAACTTTGAAAAATTCACTTATGGCCGTTTATATGTGTGAAAATACACATAAAAATGCATTTGTATTTGATCATATCGGCCGGGGAACGAAATCTAAAACTTTGAAAAATTCACTTATGGCCGTTTATATGTGTGAAAATACACATAAAAATGCATTTGTAATTGATCATCTCGGCGGGGAACGAAATCTAAAATTTAAAAATTCACTTATGGCCGTTTATATGTGTGAATATACACATAAAATGCATTTGTAATTGATCATCTCGGCGGGGAACGAAATCTAAAATTTTAAAAATTCACTTATGGCCGTTTATATGTGTGAAATACACATAAAAATGCATTTGTATTTGATCATCTCGGCCGGGGAACGAAATCTAAAATTTTAAAAATTCACTTATGGCCGTTTATATGTGTGAATATACACATAAAAATGCATTTGTAATTGATCATCTCGGCCGGGGAACGAAATCTAAAATTTTGAAAAATTCACTTCTGGCCGTTTATATGTGTGAATATACACATAAAAATGCATTTGTATTGATCATCTCGGCCGGGGAACGAAATCTAAAACTTTGAAAAATTCACTTATGGCCGTTTATATGTGTGAAAATACACATAAAAATGCATTTGTATTGATCATATCGGCCGGGGAACGAAATCTAAACTTTTGAAAACTTCACTTCTGGCTCGTTTATATGTGTGAATATACACATAAAAATGCATTTGTATTTGATCATATCGGCCGGGAACGAAATCTAAAACTTTGAAAAATTCACTTCTGGCCGTTTATATGTGTGAATATACACATAAAAATGTATTTGTATTGATCATCCTCGGCGGGGAACGAAATCTAAAATTTTGAAAAATTCACTTCTGGCCGTTTATATGTGTGAATATACACATAAAAATGCATTTGTATTTGATCATCTCGGCCGGGGAACGAAATCTAAAACTTTGAAAAATTCACTTATGGCCGTTTATATGTGTGAAATACACATAAAAATGCATTTGTAATTGATCATCTCGGCCGGGGAACGAAATCTAAAATTTGAAAAATTCACTTATGGCCGTTTATATGTGTGAAATATACACATAAAAATGCATTTGTAATTGATCATATCGGCCGGGGAACGAAATCTAAAACTTTGAAAAATTCACTTATGGCCGTTTATATGTGTGAAAATACACATAAAAATGCATTTGTAATTGATCATCTCGGCGGGGAACGAAATCTAAAATTTTAAAAATTCACTTATGGCCGTTTATATGTGTGAATATACACATAAAAATGCATTTGTATTTGATCATCCTCGGCCGGGGAACGAAATCTAAAACTTTTGAAAAATTCACTTCTGGCCGTTTATATGTGTGAATATACACATAAAAATGCATTTGTAATTGATCATCTCGGCCGGGGAACGAAATCTAAAATTTTGAAAAATTCACTTCTGGCCGTTTATATGTGTGAATATACACATAAAAATGCATTTGTAATTGATCATATCGGCCGGGGAACGAAATCTAAAACTTTTGAAAAATTCACTTCTGGCCGTTTATATGTGTGAAATACACATAAAATGCATTTGTATTTGATCATTCGGCCGGGGAACGAAATCTAAAATTTTGAAAAATTCACTTATGGCCGTTTATATGTGTGAAAATACACATAAAAATGCATTTGTATTGATCATCTCGGCGGGGAACGAAATCAAAATTTTAAAAATTCACTTATGGCCGTTTATATGTGTGAAAATACACATAAAAATGCATTTGTATTGATCATCGGCCGGGGAACGAAATCTAAAATTGAAAAATTCACTTTGGCCGTTTATATGTGTGAAATACACATAAAAATGCATTTGTAATTGATCATCGGCGGGGAACGAAATCTAAAATTTGAAAAATTCACTTATGGCCGTTTATATGTGTGAATACACATAAAAATGCATTTGTATTGATCATATCGGCCGGGGAACGAAATCTAAAATTTTGAAAAATTCACTTATGGCCGTTTATATGTGTGAAATACACATAAAAATGCATTTGTATTGATCATATCGGCCGGGGAACGAAATCT
>JANSJX010000858.1:0-15765 GCA_026168455.1 Theocolax elegans | reverse complement strand
ATTTTATAATTAGAGCAAAGCAATAAAGATACTCGCTGAGTTGAAACACATCTGTTACCCGTGCATCGAACTATATTTTTGATACATAAGGTGTATTTGCAATTTTTAAAAAACAAACAGTGCGTAAATCGCATTTTGCATACTTTGTATTGAAGACAATTTGTTACAATGCTACTTACTAGTTTATTATAATGAATAACGTGGATAATTAATCAATTGTAGCAACCTATTCTGCACCAAAATCCAACTATCTGGATTGAGCACTCATAAAATGAGTTGGTAAATAAGTTTTAACTATTTTAAATGTTTAACCCTATATTTTATACCGAAATCCAATTATTTGGATTGAATACTCGTATGAGTTGGTAATAATATTGACCTTATATAATTGTGCGAAAATCGTTTTTCGAACGAGTACTAATTTTATCATTAGAGCAAGCGACAAAGATACTCGCTGAGTTGAAACTCATCTGTCACCCGCGCATCGAACTATATTTTTGATACATAAGTTTATTTGCAATTTTTAAAAAACAAACAGTGCGTAAATCGCACCGCAAATACCTACCTACCGGAATAACTAATCGATTACCTATTTAAACCTACCTACCCATATAACTAAAGCCCTTCCTTATATCTGACTACCCGCACTGTATCTAAATCCTACCTACCCTTACAATTCTAATAGCCCATCCCAATTCGTTGGAACTGCAGCGAGTCGATTAAAATTACCCTCTAGAACACTCGTACTTAATTCCAGAGGGGTATATTTGATAGAAAAAAATAGGCAGTAATTTGATCATTTCCATCCCCTATTTCTGTCTTCCGCTATTTCGAATATTTGTTTGAGATATTCATATATTTATTATTATTTTGTGCAGTATTAAAGATTTTTTGGTTAGAATAACAAATTAAAATTAAAATTTTTTTGGAGTGTTGATTCTTACTAGAACTCGTACTAAATTACAGGGGGGTATTTTGATAGAAAAAAATCAGCAGTAATTTGATAATTTCCATCGCGTATTTGAGGGTGTTCTGCACCTCGTTGCGGTTTAAAACCTGCGACGGGTCGATTAGAATTACCCTCTAAAATACTCGTACTGAATTCCAGCGGGTACTTTTGATAGAAAAAAATAGGCAGTAATTTGATAAATTCCATCCCCTATTTGGGGTGTTCCGTTACGACCTGGGGCTGCAACAAGTCGTTAGAATTACCTTCTTAAACACTCGTAATTAATTCCAGCGGGGTATTTTTGATAGAAAAGAATAGGCTATAATTTGAAAATTTCCATCCCCTATTTGGGGGTGTTTCGCATCTCGCTTCCACTTGGGACTGCTTTCGGTCGATCAGAATTACCTTCTAGGACACTCGTACACAATTCCAGCGTGTTATTTTTGCTAGGAAAAAATAAGCAGTAATTTGAACATTTTCAGCCAGTATTTGGGGGTGTTCCGCACCTCGTTATGACCTGGGGCTGCAACAAGTTGATTAGAATTACCTTCTTAAACACTCGTAATTATTTCCAGCGGGGTATTTTGATAGAAAAAAATAGGCAGTAATTTGATCATTTCCATCCCCTATTTCTGTCTTCCGCTATTTCGAATATTTGTTTGATATATTCATATATTTATTATTATTTTGTGCAGTATTAAAGATTTTTTATTGAAATTTTGATTAGAATAACAAATTAAAATTAAAACTTTTTTTGGAGTGTTGCTGCTTACGAGAACTCGTACTGAATTCCAGGGGGGTATTTTTGATAGAAAAAAATAGGCAGTAATTTGATAATTTCCATCCCCTATTTGTGGGTGTTCCGCACCTCGTTACGACCTGGAGCTGCAACAAGTCGATCAGAATTACCCTCTAAAACACTCGTACTTAATTCCAGCAGGTTATTTTTGCTAGGAAAAAATAAGCAGTAATTTGAAAATTTTCAGCCAGTATTGTGGGTGTTCCGCATCTCGTTGGAACTGCAGCGAGTCGATTAAAATTACCCTCTAGAACACTCGTACTTAATTCCAGAGGGGTATATTTGAGAGAAAAAAATAGGCAGTAATTTGATCATTTCCATCCCCTATTTCTGTCTTCCGCTATTTCGAATATTTGTTTGAGATATTCATATATTTATTATTATTTTGTGCAGTATTAAAGATTTTTTGGTTAGAATAACAAATTAAAATTAAAATTTTTTTTGGAGTGTTGCTTCTTACTAGAACTCGTACTAAATTACAGGGGGGTATTTTTGATAGAAAAAAATCAGCAGTAATTTGATAATTTCCATCGCGTATTTGAGGGTGTTCTGTACCTCGTTGCGGTTTAAACCTGCGACGGGTCGACTAGAATTACCCTCTAAAATTCTCGTACTGAATTCCAGCGGGTACTTTTGATAGAAAAAAATAGGCAGTAATTTGATAAATTCCATCCCCTATTTGGGGGTGTTCCGTTACGACCTGGGGCTGCAACAAGTCGGTTAGAATTACCTTCTTAAACACTCGTAATTAATTCCAGCGGGGTATTTTTGATAGAAAAGAATCGGCTATAATTTGAAATTTTCCATCCCCTATTTGGGGGTGTTTCGCATCTCGTTTCCACTTGGGACTGCTTTCGGTCGATCAGAATTACCTTCTAGGACACTCGTACACAATTCCAGCGGGTTATTTTTGCTAGGAAAAAATAAGCAGTAATTTGAACATTTTCAGCCAGTATTTGGGGATGTTCCGCACCTCGTTATGACCTGGGGCTGCAACAAATTGATTAGAATTACCTTCTTAAACACTCGTAATTAATTCCAGCGGGGTATTTTGATAGAAAAAAATAGGGAGTAATTTGATCATTTCCATCCCCTATTTCTGTCTTCCGCTATTTCGAATATTTGTTTGATATATTCATATATTTATTATTATTTTGTGCAGTATTAAAGATTTTTTATTGAAATTTTGATTAGAATAACAAATTAAAATTAAAACTTTTTTTTGGAGTGTTGCTGCTTACGAGAACTCGTACTGAATTCCAGGGGGGTATTTTTGATAGAAAAAAAGACGCAGTAATTTTATAATTTCCATCCCCTATTTTAGGGTGTTCCGCACCTCGTTGCGGTTATACCTGCGACGGGTCAATTAGAATTACCCTCTAGATCACTCGTACTGAATTCCAGCGGGGTATTTTTGATAGAAAAAAAGAAGCAGTAATTTTATAATTTCCATCCCCTATTTGGGGGTGTTCCGTACCTCCTATTGACTTGAAATTCATTTTAGGGGTAACACTTGTGTGGACCAAACTTCTCACTTAGTTTGGGCAGGGTATTATTTTTTTAATTCTTTTTCGTAAAGTTCTGCGTTTTAGCGTTGCAATCTTCAGATTCATAAACAAACTGGTTACAAAATATAAAATAAATATTCATATCCTCAAATCTAAAAAATCATTAAAAAACGTAAATAATATTATATTAGAGAATTAGCCGAACTATTTATGTTTCAACGATTAAAATAAAAATCTCTAACTTCAAATCTTTTAAATTACTTAAATAACCTTAATTATATCATAATTAAAAATAAGTAGAAACAGTCTTATTATAACCTATAGAATTACAAACGATCTGATTATACCTATAAAATAAATATTCATAACCTCAAATCAATAAAATCGTTGAATAAACGTAAAAAATGTTAACATTAGAGAATTAACAGAACCATTTTATTTTAACCAAAAAAAAAGATATTTCTAACCTCAAATCGTTGAAATTACTAAAACAACCACAAAAAATATAGAATTTGGAAATTTAATTGAAACACTCTTATTATAACCTATTAAATTACTTAAAACGGACTGGTTATAACCGATAAAATGAATATTCATAACCTCAAATTTATAAAATCCTTGAAATAACGTAATAAATATGAACATTAGAGAATTAAAAGAACCATTTTTTTTCAACCAATATAATAGAAATTGCTAACTTCAAATCTTTTAAATTACTTACATAACCTTAAATATATCAAAATTTAAAAATAAGTAGAAAGAGTCTTATTATAACCTATAAAATTACAAACGGTCTGATTATAACCTATAAAATAAATATGCATAACCTGAAATCTATAAAATCATTGAAAATACGTAATAAATATCAACATTAGAGAATTAAGAGAATCATATTAGTTTCAACCAATGGTTTCTAACCTCAAATCTTTAAAATTATTAAAACAACTGCAAAAAATATCGATATTAAAAAATTAGTAGAAACACTCTTATTATAACCTGTTAAATTACTCAAAACGTGCTTGTTATAACCTATAAAATAAATAGTCATAACATCATATCTATAAAATCGTTGAGAAAACGTAGATAATGGCAACATTAGAGAATTAACAGAATCATTTTAGTTTCAACCAATTGTTCTAACCTTAAATCTTTAAAATTATTAAAACAACTGTAAAAAATATCGAAATATGAAAATTAGTAGAAACACTCTTATTATACCCTGTTAAATTACGAAAAACGGACTGGATATATCTATATATACAAATCTATAGAATCATTGAAAATACGTTAATAATATCAACATTAGAGAATTAACAGAATCATTTTAGTTTCAACCAATGAAATAGAAATTTCTAACTTCAAATCTTTTAAATTACTTAAATAACCTTAACTATATCAAAATCTAATAATAAGTTGAAACTGTCTTATTATAACCTATAAAATTACTAAATTAGGTCTGATTATAACCTATAAAATAAATATTCATATCCTCAAGTCTATAAAATAATTGAAGTAACATCAAAAATATCAACATTAGAGAATTAACAGATCCATTTTAGTTTCAACCAAAAAACCAAAAATATTTCTTACCTTAAAATCGTTAAAATTACTAACGCAAAAACAAAAAATATCGAATTTGGAAAATTAATAGAAACACTCTTATTATAACCTAGAAAATTACTAAAGAAGGTCTGATTATCGAGATAGAGTGGGTTTCAGTTTATTATAGGGATATATGTTTTATCATCTTTCTGTTGTAATTGAGCATATAGGTTATATTTATATTACCTATATAGAGTATTGTAGCACATTTAATTTAAAATGAATCAACGTTCAAAAGAATAGAATTAAAATAGTAAAGCATCACAAGATTATATCGTTAAATAAGTATTTGTTTAATATGTAATTATGTTTCAGATATCCAGTATGCCTCAGAGTATTCAAAGTCTTCGTTACTTTATAACAATGAAAATATTTTTACTTCAAAAGATAAAATGTTACAAAATTTTTCCTTCTGTCCTGGAATACCTAAAGACAGCGGTATAGAATCAGTTACTGATTCTGAAGAGCAAACTTCTACTGCAGAATCTTTGTCGAGATTTAATGATGTAAATAGTGGTGATTGTAGTCCTGATAATTTTTATCAACTTGATTCAATTTCCGCAATATCAATGGAAAAGGATCAGAAATTTGTTGCAATGCCCGAGTTGATTAACTGCAAAGACACTAGATTAGGTGATTATTTTACTATACAATTGTTGAAGTATTGAATTGTTGTTTATAATTTCTATATAAAAAAACAATAAATCTGCAAATTTATATTTCAGATTATGCAAATAACAACACAACAAGTTTAACTGACTGTTTAGATAATATTGTGAAAAATAGCAGTAGTGAATCTCTGCTACATGATATTTTGGAAGGAAATACAGCTAATTTTGCAGAGATAAATGCCGATTCCTATTCAGTAGAAATCAAAGACAATATACGGAATTCAGATATTTCATCAGAACAGAATCTATCAGGAGCGTCTATTATAAACAATTTATCAGTATTTGATTGTACAATCTCAGGTAGTTATTTAATTACGTTACATTAATTTTTAATTCTATTAAAGTATTCTGCTTAAATTAAATTAATAAACAGAATTTTTTTCACATAGTATGAGATATATCAATTTTATGTAAAAAATATATCTTTATCTTCGAGATAGACTGAGATTTCAGTTTATTATGGGGCTATATGTTTTGACTTCAATCTGTGGTAATTGAGCATATAGGTTATATTTTTATAACCTTTATACAGTATAGTAGCGCATTTAATTTAAAATGAATCAACGTTCAAAAGAATAGAATTAAAATAGTATACACTGAAAAAATCTTCGGGCTCCGACTTCACGTACCCGTGCACCAACTACGCGAAACAGTGGGAAGATCGCGCCTTCCAAATTCGTAACTCCGGCATCCGATTTTCGGGCTTCTCCTGCCCGACAGCCGTATGAGTGAGATCCGACGGTATACGTAAAGAGCGCGTTCGTAATCGTCGCCGAGTCCGCGTTTGTCGTTATTCGATCGCAAAACACTAAATCACCTCTAACTTGTATTCTATTGCATATTTTGACCTCAAATTTTGTACACATCTCCTTTAACATATTTTGAATAATACTGTAGTATTAATTTGTCGCTTTTTTTAAACTTCCTCACTCACTTTTTTTTCAATTAAGAAATTAGTAGTGTATTAAAAATATTTTTTGTTTATAATTTTTTTCATGTGCTTGATAATACTTTAGACATTTTGTAATGATACAGTAAGGAACTAGTACTAGTAATGTATAATCTGCAAATTTTTTAAAAGGTTTCGTTAATTAGATTCTGAGTTACGGCGAGTTCAAAATAAAATATTTTTTTTAATTGGCCGAGTCGGTGCGTCGAGACTCGCATAGTAGTGGTCCCTTCATTTCGGGCAGTTCCTGCCCGAAAAGTCGTACTTCTGCTGCGCGAAAGTAACGTAGCGCTTGTGCACGGCGCATTGTATAGTCGGTGCCCGGACATTTTTTCAGTGTAGCATCACAAGATTATATCAATAAATAAGTATAAGTTTAATTTGTAATTATGTTTCAGATATCCAGTATGCCTCAGAGTATTCAAAGTCTTCGTTACTTTATAACAATGAAAATATTTTTACTTCAAAAGATAAAATGTTACAAAATTTTTCCTTCTGTCCTGGAATACCTAAAGACAGCAGTATAGAATCAGTTACTGATTCTGAAGAGCAAACTTCTACTGCAGAATCTTTGTCGAGATTTAATGATGTAAATAGTGGCGATTGTAGTCCTGATAATTTTTATCAACTTGATTCAATTTCCGCAATATCAATGGAAAAGGATCAGAAATTTGTTGCAATGCCCGAGTTGATTAACTGCAAAGACACTAGATTAGGTGATTATTTTACTATACAATTGTTGAAGTATTGAATTGTTGTTTATAATTTCTATATAAAAAAATAATAAATCTGCAAATTTATATTTCAGATTATGCAAATAACAACACAACAAGCTTAACTGACTGTTTAGATAATATTGTGAAATATAGCAGTAGTGAATCTCTGCTACATGACATTTCGGAAGGAAATACATCTAATTTTGCAGAGATAAATGCAGATTCCTCTTCAATAGGAGTCGAAGACAATATACGGAATTCAGATATTTCATCAGAGCAGAATTTATCAGGAGCGTCTATTATAAACAATTTATCAGATTTTGATTGTACAATCTCAGGTTGTTATTTAATTACAGGTTTAATTAAATTATTAAATTATCGATATAATTGTTTATTTTAATATTTTTTAGAGCTTCTTACAAATAAAACGAATAAAACCGTTTCACAAAAACCTAAAATTATAAGCGATGTGCTGTTAACTCATCAAGATATTTTTGCTACTCCTATTATTGATGAAAATGGAAATTCGATTTCTGTGTTACGATTCAATCTGTCCGACGATAATTTTGATACATCTACAACCGAGGATATGATTATTCCCATGGAATTAGTAAACTGTGGTAGGTATTATCGATCTATCAAATTACATAATAGTTCAAATTTGAAAGCATTTTTGAACTATACATTTTCTTAAAGTAATAAGTGATAACTTTATTATTTATACCAATTAATACCTTCTCTGTTATTTTATAGATGATAAGGATGTAATTGTTGCAAATAAATATTCGAAACAAAGTCTGCATATTGATGGAAAAAATGAAGACATCAATGACGAACACATAATCATGGACACTATAAATCCAATAAAATCAATAAATATTGGTATTTATCTTATATTTATTTGTAAATTATACTTTTCTATTAAATTTAGAGATTGTTCAACTGGATGAACCAAGTTTATCTCTCAGAGTCTGCCGATTGATACAAACCTTAATGGAAAATTATTTTCATAAGTACTTTGTTTCAAAAACATCGCATAATAATATACAAAAATAAATTTGGGAGTTTTTTCTGCGCGGTCAACAAAGTCGAGATTTTGCTTACGTTTTTATCATATTCTCCATAACTTGATCGATAACGAAAATTTAAATTTTGTATACAGTTTTATTCATGTCAAAATATGTTTATTTCTTTATTAATATCTTTGAAATTATTATCAATTATGCACTAAAAGTAACAGCCCAGGTATAAGTCAACTGTCTATCGTATATCTTTTCCCTTACAAAATAATATAAAATATTTAAATTTCATAACGTTCCTTTAACGTAAATTTTGAACATTCTTAAGTACTTATATAATTCACAAACAACTTGTTTATAACGCAGTAAACTCATTAAACTCAGTTTTAACTGCATGAATCTTAACTATACCCGACATCTCTCTACCTACATAACGTATAGAATATTTTTTACTGTACTTAATACTTATTTATTATTTATTATTACTTTGCAGATGATGACATTTTAAATACTGCAGATGATTTCTTGCAAGACTCTTATTTTAATAATGTCGATGACGATGTAAATGATGATCCAGATTATATCCCAGAGTCTGAAATTGAGGACGATCTTAACAAAGCAAAGCAATTATCTGATAATTTGTATATTAACGAAATGAAGAGTAAGAAAGAATCTCGACCAGAAAAAGAAAATGTTATTCCTGTAGATGTAAAATGTATTCAATCGAACACCATATCTAAAAAAAGAATTTCACGAAGAGTAACTGTTCAAAGTTTTCTCGAATGTGATCAACCAGAAACTTCAACAAATCTAAAAGTTTCTAAAGCTATAAATCCTCAAAATATAAATAAATTAGTTGATAGTGAACCGCTTTTAAAATATGTTGACATTTCGAAGGCCAATAAAAGTCCATTGGGAGAAATTATGTCAAATCCTGAAGCAGTAACAATCGATCATACAGAGAATACAACCAAAGTTTATACATGCAAATTTTGTAATAAAAAGATTAAACACAAAATAATCCAACATTATTTTTGCAAGCACAGTAATGAAGCAGAAATTAAAGAAATTAAAAAGATACCTCCTGGTAAGCGGGTGAGTGGTCAAAAATTAACTGATCTGCAACTTAAAAGGCAGAGACTTATCTCTCGTTTACGCAGTTATGGATCTTTCAAAAATAATTGTAAAACTGATGACGTTGAAACTTTACAATTACCAAGAAAACTTCGTAAAAATTCTAAACCAAAAAAATTATCCCAATATAGAGTTTGCGGAATCTGCCAAACTCAAATACTTGTTACAAGTTCTGCGAAGCATCTTAAGATGTGTACCGGTATCAAGTCAAATCTTAAAACAACTAAACCAACTGCACCTGTTCATAATTTGATGGTAGGAAATGTTCTCCAGATTGCTACTGTTTACTTAAGACCTTTTCTAACGAAACTTACATATGACGAAACAGGAATGGTAGCAACTCATGATCCTTTAATTGTAATGTATGGAAATGACGAGGCATATAAGTATAGACATGCTACTCATCATGGTAAGCAAATTAGGGCAGAGATGAGACTTTTAGCAGATATTTTAATTATGTTACGAAAAGCTAATGGTGAAATAACGGAATTATCTCGTAGTCTTGTTCCTAAATATGTCGAGACTTACATCGATGTTGCCAATCATTTGGGTAATTTCGATCCAATACAGAAACGTTTCTTAGCACCTGCGACAGCTCGAGATGTTGGTAGATTAGTTAAGCAAATAGTTGAAATTTGGATTAGTAAATGTATTCAAGATGATCAAAAAGATCTCCAATCAAAAGCCAATGATTTCTTATGTCTCTTCCAAAGAAAATATAATGTAATGATCGTAAAAACAATTGGTGAATCTCAAACTCAAATAAACTTAGAAAAAGGTCCTGAAAAAATGCCTTCAATTGAAGACATTAAATGTCTAAATAAATATATTATAACAAAGAGAGACGCGTCGTACAAATATCTACACAACAAACAGGTAGTTGAGCTAACAGATATAAAAGAGTATATAAATCTTCACGAGTCTACTTTATTGTCAATATTAGTTTTAAATAGAAAAAGACCAGGCGAATTGTCAAGGTTACAGAAAATATCTTTTGAAAGAAGAGAAACCGTCTCTTCAGAATCTAGTGTAGATTTCGACAATATGACTAAGATCGCGAAAAAGATGGCTCAGAAATATTCACGGATAGTATTAAGAGGAAAAAAAAAACAAAAAGCTCACGCCAGTTCTTTTGGATCAGGTGATGGTGGAATGCGTTTTATTACTTATAGAACTTAGACCGACTTTTGGCATTTCTGAAGATAATCCATTTGTCTTTGCAAAACCGCGTAGTTCACATTCTGTTTTAGAAGAAATACCCTATTTTGATGCTAGTAGTATTATCACGAAATATACAACCGAATGCGGTGCATCATTTCCTAAAACTTTAACATGCACTAAAATGCGAAAGCAAATTGCAACTTACGGAATATCATTAAATCTCACGGAAGGCCAAATAGTAAATTTATCATCGTTTATGGGGCATGATAAAGACATCCATGTAAGCATCTATCGACAACCAGTAGCAATAAAACATATTGTAGAGGTTTCACAATACCTAGAGAGAGCTATGGGTGAAGGAGAAGACGTAGAAGATGACATTACAACTAAGGCTTCTCTTAAAACAGTAGGTAGTTGTAGTACATCCATAGCATTGGATGAAAAACATCCAAATATCAATAATCTTGATTTAGTAGATGTCATGGAGAAGGAGAATATATTACCAACACACGACAATATATGTAAGTGCTAGGCTTTAAATTGTCAAAGTCCATCCTAAACTGTTTCTCTAAACCTCCATAACTCTTTCCCTATTTGTAAAGTAATCCCTAAGCAGTCAGATTGATGAATATATTTAAAAATACTAGGGCACATTCCCCTTGCTCGCTTCACGAGCCAACCCGCCGAAAAATTTCAATGAGTAACTGTGCGACAACTTATAAAAATGAGCATAAAATAGACTACGCATAAGTGATATAAAAATCAATATTTCTAACTCTAAACGTTTTTAAATTACTAGTTTCAGTATGTACTTACTCAACTAACGAAAGGCAGAAATATAAACCATCTTAATTATTATAACTTGATTCCACTATTTTTTCTTTTACAGGCTTGTCCTCTTAAATGTGCTTAATTCTATATAAAAAAGTTTTCCTTCCAAATCTAGCGTTGCCACTGCCGCTATTTAAAAAATTTTATCTATATTTTTATTACACATATATACACACACTTACACCTACACCCACACCAAGACCACTCACACCTACCCACACACCCACACTTATACACCCACCCATCCACGTACAAACACACACACACACACACACCCACGAACACACCTACACCCACACACTCCCAGGCAACAGATCTACATTCACAATATCTCTCGCACACACGCTTACCCACGCAACTATACCAACACCCACATACACACGTGTGTATATATATATATATAGACACACCCATGTGTAGACATATACATGATAACCATATACAGAATAGCCATATACAGGGTGTCCTAAAAGTAACGATACACCCAATAAATATTCCAGGTAAAAGCTTTTTTAAAAAAGGTGAAGGTCATTCCTTAATAACTTTTTACGACGAATCCAGTGGTGAACTTGGATTTGACCTTCAACTTGTCATTCAAGGTCATTTAAGGTCAACTTTGTTTTTTTAAATGGGAACCCTTATTTTTGACAATAGCAATCGAAAGAGCGAGAAATTTTACGTCTAAACATGTACTCAGGTCATAGGTCAAGGTGACCTTGAATCTTCTGCTGAAGGTTATTAAGTTTTAGGTATGGATCGGCTCCGATCTGTACTTGTTTGACTTAGGGTTATTAAAAAGGTCAAGGGAATTCTTGTAATAATGGTATCCAATGGTGACCTTGGATTTGACCTAGCGTTAGACCTTGACGGTCATTCGAAGGTTAACTTTTTTTTAATGAAAACGGCTATTTTTCACAACAACAATCAAAAGAGCGGGAAATTTCACTCGAACTTGCTATGGATTAACTCCAATCTGTAAGTTTGAACCTTCAAGGTCATTGCGAGGTAATTTTTCACCTTTTTTTAAAAAGCTTTTACCTGGAATATTTATTGGGTGTATCGTTACTTTTAGAACACCCTGTATATATATATATATATATCTGTATAAAATTTTTTAAACAGCGGCAGTGTTAACTGGGAAATTTTTTTATAATATAGATTGATAATTGAAAATCAATATAATTTTGCTCTGTAAAGTTGATAATATGTTTCTTATTTAACGCAATTTCAATAAGCAATTAATATTTGATAATGTGATTTGATTCATAAAATAAAATGTAATAACAGATTTATTACTCATAATTTTTAATTGAAAGTCCCTGCACAGTTACCTTAATTTTCTCAACTTTTCAATTCTTAATATCACTTGCATATAAAAAAATACATATATCTATTAATTGTATAACCTTAAATTCAATCTATATAGCAAAACTATTCTTTATTCAATATAAATAAAATTCCCACAATAATTCCTTGGTTTGTACCAGAAAACCCATCAACAGATAAAATATTGAAACATTTTTTATTAATATCCAGCTGTTTTGATATATAGTAGTATTATTAAAATTATTGATAATAATTCGTATTTTTACTTCCTCAGCTTTAAGCTACAAATCTCGACGTAGAAGGTGGATGCCGGAGGCCAAAGAAATATTATTAGACAAGTTTAAAACTTCATTTATTAATGGAGAATCCATTTCTGGTAAAGAGATACTTTTGGTTTTACAAGAAAATCCCAAATTATTCGAAGGACGCAATATTGCTGATGTTCGGTCTTTACTGCAATATGAGACACGAAATTATCAAAAAAATAAGAGTGACAGTCGAACAGCAACAAAATTAAAATGCACTAAAAATGCTAAACGTAATAGGATACCTACGTGCATATATACACATTTTGCAGAATTTATAGACGAAGGTATTTTACCAACTATAGAAGACTGTATTAAAAGATATACATTATCACCTTCATTAGCACGATATAATCCGCACCAACTACAAGAACTAGTAGGAAAAATCATTCAAGGTGAAGAATTCGTAGATAATATTTCATAAATTTCGAGATTTATAATAACGTAGACATTATTATAGATTTTGTAAGAAATATTTATGATGCTAGTACATTTATTAGATATTCTTTAGAAGTATCCCTACTAGTACACAACGTTGTGACAATTTTACAAGGTCGTTATAAAGGTTGATTGAACCTTGGAAAAACGTTGCTGCAACATGGACAAATGGTTGCGGTTGAGGGAAGACTACGTTGTCACAAAATACGTTTTATTAAATACATATTATTTTATATAAAAATACACTTTATAATAGTTTACTTAACGTTGTTCAAATGTTATTACAAGATAGTCTTCTATCCATCGCAACAAATTACATAAGTGTTAGAGTACATGTTTCTATGATGCAGCAACGTTTTTACAACGTTCAATCAACCATTATACAATAACCTTGTAAAATTGCCACAATGTTGTGCATAAATAGGGATATGTTTACTAAACCAAATACTTATCCGTACAGTATTTTAGAAATAACAATCGATTTTTAGAAATACTTTAAATACTTACTTAGAAATAAGGCATTTCTTTATTTATTATAGTTATAATGTTGAAAATAATATTCAAACAATGTATAAAAGTATTTGTCTGACTATTCATTTTTTTAAAAAAGCTTTATTTTCTGAACCAAAAATTATTTAAGATACTAATTTAATTATTTGAATGTATAAACTTCAATTATTCAAACATATTATCTAAAATGTTATTACAAAAACTTGTTTCAGTTTGATATATTATTAATTTTTAGATTAGTATCCAAAAGTTCTAGTAAACACAAAAGTTAAATCTTTATTTTATTACGAATTAAACTAAATTCCTACCACAATAATATTTATATTAATATAGTAAATATAAAGTTAAAAACTAACCGAAAGCTTATGTTATGAGTTAAAAAAATTTTAATTAGTTTTAGAAAGCCGTTTTAGAATTAATTACTTTTGTATAATAATGTGTAATTGCAAAATAAGTAAATAAAGAATACAAAATTCATAACAAAAATAATAATTACATCACATATAATTATATTCATAAACGAAACGTAACCTACACTTTCCTTTATCCTGCAAATTGTATTAAGAAATTGATATTTTTATACTAAACTGAAGAACACAAAGTATTTACTAATAAAATATATATTGCTAAAGTATTATCATGCGCATATTTTACATCTTCAATCCACAAAAAAATATTTCAAATTGTATCTCACTCTCTCGCTCTCTCTATGTCGCCATATTCTCCAAAAGGCACTATAGTGAAAAATATATCTGATATACGAAATCATTCTTAAATACCTAACATTTCATATATTGATTGATTAATCTAGCAATCACATAGAAATGCAATATTTAAATAAATACACTTCTGTAATAAATTTTGCCTATATAAAAATAATTCCGACATTCATAGGAGCATGCGTAACTATTAATAGGTTCGAGCTTCTCATATTCTATTCGCTTACCTTGAATAAAAAAATATAGGACTGTGCATGTAACGATTTTTCATATGGTATTACATTATACACTGATGTCGCCATAATCCCCATTAGCCTGTATAGTGAAAGATGTTTCTGATACATAATATTATTGCTAAGTACCTAACATTTCTATAAGTTTATTGGCTAATCTACTATTTACTTAAAGGCACAGTCTTTTGAGTGGTTACAATATTTGCAATAAATTTTAGTTATAGAAAAATCATGCTAGCTCACTGAAAAGCATGCCTAAGCGGCAACAGGCGTAAGATTGTTATATTGCTTTCGCGATCTTTGGTAATCATATTATGGATACATTATGAGACAATTTCCTTATTGCCATTATCTTGTGCACGATATCTTGAAAATCATGAAAAGGCACTATAGTGAAAGGTATTCCCGATATCCGAAAATAGTGTTTAAATGTGCCGTTCTTAATGTTACTGATATCCGAAATTAGCGTTAAATACCTAACACTCTTTATATTCCAGATATACGAAATTAGTGTTAAATACATAACATACTTTTTATTCCTTGGAGAACGTAGTATCATTTAAACAAAATATTTTCATTGGTTTACTTTTTGTAATAAGCTCTATGTATGTAAGCATATTATGACGTTCAGAATAGGATGCGTTACCAGTTATAGGATAAAGGAACTGAAATCTTTTCCATTGTTTTGAATAAATTATATGGGACTGTGAATTTGACGATTTTGTTAACAATATTATCTTGTATACTGATGTCGCCATAATCCCTATTAGCCTGTATAGTGAAGGATGTTTCTGATACATAATATTATTGCTAAGTACCTAACATTTCTATAGTTTATTGGCTAATCTACTATTTACTTAAAGGCACAGTCTTTTGAGTGGTTACAATATTTGCA